>VDFB02092156.1:0-21503 GCA_007258455.2 Sequoia sempervirens | reverse complement strand
ACACACAAGTGTGCAAAAGAGGTTATCCTTTGATCAAGAGCCTACCAGGAAGGGCCCAAGGGCTTCCCTAAAACAACTACAATAGAATGTAAGATATCCTTGCACCAATACTCCATTGGAAGACGAGGTAGTTGAATCCAAACTGGAATCCTTTCAATGAAATCTCTTCAAAAGGATCAAACCCCAAATGCCACAGTTTGATGAAGATTCCTACCTGATTGTGAAAATATGCCCCCCCTTCAAAGGCAACATTATGATTTGCAATCCAGGAAAAGACCACAAAGAAATACCCATTAGCTCCCAAAATGACTTCCAAATATCCTTTAAGATTCCAGTTGCTATGAACCCATTTTTCCAAAAAGGGAAATGAAATGAAAACTCCCATGAATTTGCAAATGAGCGCATGCTCAGACAGATACAACACATCCTCAACAATAGAATCTAGGTTGACCACCACCATTGGTAGATCTTTAGATCTTTCCAAACACCCATTAGGTTTTGTACGCAAGCTCTGAGCTTGATTGTTCTTTGACTCCTCTATCGCATGCAAGAGAAAATTTATTGCATCTTCATGACTTGAGGATGAAGAAACTTCACCAATTATAGCATCTTTAAAAGAGACCAAGCGGGGGTCCCTCGAACCCCATACATGGGCCATGTAGCTTGCACAACCAAACACCCACCAAAACCAATGACCAAAGGACAAAACACAACAAAAAAGGAGGAAAAAAGTAAAAAAAGAGAGGCACCCAGCAAGGGGAGAGATCCCCCATGCCTCCACACTGCACAACAACAAACAAGGGCAAAGCCCGCGGCTTCACCAGGCTACACAGGTCTATAAAACCCCCACCCACATCCTTCTGACCATTGCTTTCATCATCAGGAAATTCCTGTGCTGAATCTTCACACCTTATTACTGGTTAGATTTCTCTGATACACCAAATAAAATTGGTCCTTGAGAAAATAGCTTGCTAACTATTTTTTGATCTCCTCATTACAATTTATAATCTTTTGATAATAATATTCATAACCCTATCATTTTTGTCATTTTCTTCCCTTATTTGCACTCTACCTATATGGATTCCTTGTGTGTCTTATGTTCACAATCTGAACCCAAGATTTAGCCTCCTCAATTTAATATCTTAATTGATTATCTTTTATTTCCATTTTTACTATTGTCGATTAGGTAGATCTCTTTTATTTATAGTTTGCCTCTTCTTATACTTTAATTTATTTTTTTTAGAACTTTTTTTTATTGGAAATCCACTTCCTTAAACCTTCTACATTATAAGAAAGAAAGAAAAAAAGAAAAAAAAACTTTCAACGTCCACAAGACTTAAAATAGCCTATGGGAAAGCTAGCCTTGTAATTTTTGAATTTTACATTTCAATCCTTTTCCTATTCAAGGTGATGATGAGTTCCCCCAAATTCTCAATAGTCCCCTTGCTAAATAAAATGTACCAAAAGATATTTGCATGTTTGTCCTTGGTGGCATCACACTCCATAATAAAGTGTTTTTCTGATTCCACTACTCTGGTAGTGCAAAAGATACACACCCTTTCTTCCCATACTTCTTTAGGCCTTTCCATTGCCTCATTTCACATCAAAGTTGATGAGAGAGTTCTTAATTGAGCAGTAAAATTTTTGTCTCCATGAAATACTAGCCCTTATGTATCTTTTTGTTGATGAACACATGTGGGGTTCAACTCCTAAAGATAATATTTTTTCTATCTCCTTAGCATTTTTTCGTATATACGCTTGTGAAATTTAACTATAATAAAAGCCTTTATTTCTTTACTATTCATGGGGCAAGCACTCAAGTAGATATTCTATTTGCTCATCTATTTGCTATTTTGCCTCATCCAAGTCTTCTTTCTTTCACTCAAGATGTCATTGAAAACAACCTTGGGCCATCTACCTACTTCCATTTTTCAATTCTTTTTAAATATATTATGAGACACACCATAGTGATTGCTTCAAGAGGAGTTTCCCCTATTTCACTCAACATAATCTTCTAAGGAATCAAATCTTTTTATATTGAACTTGCTTGTGATCAAGTGCTTTTGGATTTTCTCAATTTGTTTCCACTTTGAGTCTGAGATGTTGCTAGCCTAAATTCACACCCATAGAACACCAAAAGTACTAAAAGCCCCAAAAAAAATTGGTTAGTTTTCCAATCCAATAGATTTGCCTCTCTACATCTATCTTGAAGAACACATAAAACTTTCCATCCTCCAAAGTTCTCTTCTTTCTGCAACCCTCCCAACTAAGCTTGTTGTTGAGGTAAAATCCAAGGTATTTGTACTCAGTTACTTCTTCAAGAGTATTGCTTTCAAAGTATAACTTGTGTTGGTTCTACTTTTTTCTAGTGGAGAAAATCATGACTTTGGTCTTGTTGGTATTAACTCGCACCCCCACTGCTATGCAAGAATGTTCAAGGCATATAAGTGCTCTTGCAACCCATGAGCTGATTTACCAATCAAAATAAGGTCACTAGCATATAAAAGAAGCCTTATTACAAACTCTTCCAAATGGACCGCATCTCCGTCTTGCAAATTTAGCCATTCTTCAAATTTGTCAATATATAAACCAAACAGAGTAGGGGATAGGTGGCACCCTTGCTTGACCCTAATGCCACTTTAAAACTTTTCAAAATACATGCTAAAGTTCTAATTTTGACTTTAACCTCTTCATAGAGCATATGGACAACTGCTCTAAGATGTGCAGGAATTCCAAGTTCTTCCATTCTAGACTATAACTTATCCTTGGGATCGTGTCGAAAGTCTTTTTGAGATCAACAAAACAACAAAAACATCTTCCCTTTATCCCCAAACTTTTTCAATGATGTGCCTCAAGGTGATTCCATGATCAAACATAAAGTGCTGACGCTTGGAACCTGTTTGTCCTTTTGCTCATTTTTTTTCTACCCACTTACTAATTCTGTTTTTGACCATATTGCCAAATAATTTCACAAATAAAAGATTGATCATTACGATCTTATAATTGAAAGGATTATTAATATCACCACTCTTAAAAAAATATCACTAAATTAATTGTCTAATCTTTTGAGAACACTTGCTGAATAATGCTGTTCAATATTCTCATAATGTAGAGAGCGAGAATAAGTTAACAAATCCTTTTTCCTACACCCAATTTTTTAATACCCGTCTCAGGTTAAATCCCCAATCCATATTGTTAATACATGATATATAATACTCAATCCCGCGGTGAGGGTGGCTTGGACTCGAAAGTATCTGCTTCGTCAAGGAGGCCACGTCGGATGTATATGCGTGCGAAAATAGCTGGCGTAACCCGTGGCATGAGAAAGATGTGCAACATATTGTCTCGTCCACAAAGGCCGAGTCGACGAAAAGCTGGATAAACAGATATATCCCCGCAAAATCTGAAAATGGTGGCATACTCAACATAGGCAGAAGCCATAGATATGCTTTGAAAATGAGAGGGTCATGGTTTTAAATGACCAATTCCGCTCTAGTTGTGGGAAGCACGTTGCATTTCGCCGCACTGCTCCGTTGCCCTATTCCTGCCTTCCATGGCGATGCCGTCCACTTCCGCAGGCGCACGTCGTTCGGCCGCTTTACTGTGACTGCACACCTCTTCAACAAGAATAAGTGGTGGCAGAAGTTTCTCTTGCACCAAGTCGATAGTCCCACCTGGTTTGGCTTAGGCCAGGAGGAGGAGGAGGAGGAGGAGGAGGAAGAGGAGGAGCTGTTTCAGGACGGTCATATGGAAGAGGAGGAAGACGGCCCCGATGCCAGGGATTGGGAAGATTGGCTGGATGACAGCTGGGCGGCAGCTGGGAGTAATGCCTCTCTCAACCAGGGAGAGGGGTGGGACGCTGATGAAGAAGGGATCCCAAGAGACAATTCCTCAATGCCTGAAAGAGGCATGTATTCAAATGTCAAGGAATTGCTATTCAGGCTCTTTCAAAACCCTGCTCAGCTGGACGACGATTTGACTTATGAAGATAAGCTTTTTCAGTTTACCACACAGACCACTGTAAGTTAGCACAATTATACCTGCAATAGACATCTAAATTTTTGCAGTCCACGAGATTCAATTGAGGAGCTCCTGTAATAAATTGGCTATTTGATGTTTTATCTACCATTTCAGATCACTCTTATAATGCTTCATTAAAATGAGAGAAACAAATGACATAAGGTTATACCCTTTTATGAGTTCTTTGCAACCAAACATGAGCAGATGATACCTAATTCAACTGAACAAATGCAATTTACTCTCCGTTGTTTTGACTTAACAACATTTGAAAGTGATGCAAAGCTTTCTACCGGTGTACAATAGCTGGCAAATCTTTCTACCATGAAGAAATAATGAATATAACCATTGCAGGCTAATATCCAAGGCTAATCTTTTTTGCTATTAGTACTTGTAAATTGTAATTTCTAGCCAATTTTGTAACCTAGACGTACATGTTATGTTGATCTTTTTTTAAAAATATGGTGAGAAACTAGTTATCTGGGAAAAGCATAGCTAACTGTGAGTTTGAAGAATTTCCTTTTTCTGATTTCATATTCATCATCGCAGTTAGCCCAAAAATCGTCAAGGTCAGGTTGATGTTTGTACACGGATCCTACATATTTCTCTATTAGCCCTTTGGGTTCAAACTTGGATCAGATATCATGAATGCATAGGTTTACTTTGCATATCTCATCATCGGAAGTTCTTGTGTGTAGCGGAGATGTACATGAATAGGTACCAATATTAATGGGGAACTAGACATCGGGCTTGTGCTTGCTTGATAACACCTTATGTACTTTCGGCAATCATATGCTTTGGTAATTGTTAAGATGCTCCAGTGAGTCTGTCTATCCTAATATATGTGCTAGTTGGGAATTGAATAAAAGAATTTCCTCATTTTGCAATAACACCTATAGCTTCAATAGGCATTCATTTATTTGGGTCATTTTCAATTAGTCTAATCACATGGAAGACAATAGCATCGTTAACCCTTTTGAAAATTTTCAAGCTTTTTGTGAGCTCAAGCTGAGGATTATGTTTGTAAACTTTTTGTTGTCTTGGAGCAATCACTCCAACTCTAGTCAATCTTGGGAATATGGTCCTTCTCACCATTTGATGTACCAAATAGGTCATATGAAGCTTCTTACTTTCTTGAACTTCTGATAATTGCTCATGTAAATTATCACTAATGAAAGTTGACCAATCAATTCAAATATCTGAGCATCCACAATTCAAATATTTTGGCATTTGAATTGACTACAATCCTGTTCAGCAATGTTATGAAGTCATTTATTTTAATTTGAAAATCACTCCTAAATAGTGTCTTGAGTAACCTTGAGGCAGATAATCGTGGTTTTGCGAGCCAATTTTTATTTTTAACCTTGCAACACAAGTTAGGATCTTTATTGAAGAAGTCTTTGTCACTATTAACAATCAATGTCACATACTCTACATAAGGTTTGGAAAGTTCCCTCAACGCTCTCTTAGGACTGATATCTAAGAAAACTTCATTAGCCAAATCAATGGTTCTCCTAGTTTAAGGATCATAGTATTTAGCATAGGCTATGACTAATTTGGGAGATTGAACTGATATGGCGAAAACAACAACTTGAACAATTCCATTATCCACAATGCATTTGACTTTGGCTGTTTTGTCGTCAGCATACATCTCTTTTAGAAAAGCTGCCATGTTCACATGGCATAAATTTGTGTCTAACACATCCCTTAGTGTAGATGTAATTTTAGAAGGGGCAGTTATCCCCTTGAACTTGTTTTTCATCTCTTTGGTTTTGGAAGATGACATAAGGGGATTTAGAATGAATTGTAGGAGGCTAGGTGAACAAATGGTAGCTTGATGGAAATGTAGAGTGCGGAGGTAAGTGAGCAATTAGTAAAAGGTTGCAAATGTGCACAGTGAATCCAAAAGTTTGTAGGGAGCTGATATATTGTGTATTCAGGTTTGTGGAGGTTGGGAGCACAAGTGTAATTTTCAAGATATGCAAACATGTAGGACATGGCCACAAATCCACAACCTATAATTATTGAAAAATTATGGGCAGCGGAAGCAAATTGGCAGCAAGCAAGCTTTGCATAAATAGGGTGTGAATTTCCACAAACCTTATAGAAGTGGGTGTGGGAAATTGAGGATGATATGCAATCTATATGTAGAGGAAACTTGTAAACAAAGTCTCAAGGTCCATTGCAGGTATCAATGTGAAAACAAAACCTATGAACATAATTGCACGTATGATATAAGTAGGAACCACACAAACATTTTAATTGTTTTGTTTAAGAGCTGATTGTATGCTCAAAAAGGATAAAAGATACTTAGGATTTTGACAGAATGAGGTATTACATTGCAATGACAAGAAAACATCAATCGTAAATGCCATAACTAGGAAGACATTCATTCAAATTTAAAAGATTCAAGAAACTAGAATGAATCAATGTTTTGTGAAGTACTTGGGAAAGAAGATTGATACTTTGAAACTCAACCCATGGTTCCCTAGTTTGGTCGAGTAATGAATACCTTCAAATAAGTAGGCTCACGTGCACATGGATGTGGATTTGCAACAAGGGGAGTTTGCATAGAAATTACAATGGATTTGCTATGTGAATGGGATTTGTTGGGAATTGAATAGCATTTGGCGAATTAATACAAGCTTGAATAAATGTGAGAATGAGGTTAAAAGACTGCATTTATAAAGCTTTGTTCATGCAAATGTGAGAATGATGTATTATATTTTGTGGAATTTTGGGAGATAAAGCATCATTTGTGTGCAATTGTCAAGGAACTCCACAATATCGACACTTTGTTAGCCTATGGACATGTGGAATTGATGACCAAAAATGCATGTACTTTGAGGTTGCGCTTGAACTCCCCAACTCCAAAAACACTCAAAACTTGCAAATTTCACAAGTTTTTTTGGATTAACTTGAGAACCTAGAATCTTCTAAAGGGATCTATGACTTAGATTCACATTGAGACATATAATTTGACAAAAACCATCCAACACTAAAAGGCAAATTGTGAAGGGGAACAAATTGACACAAAGAACCATGGTGAAGACAAAGATTGTATGATTGAAGTCCTAAAATTTTAAAAATAGGTATAATTAAAATGCAGGGACAACACCTCTAATAGTCATGGATGGGATGTCCATATTACTACATTTAGGATCTTATGCTTTAATTGACTATATCCACCACTTCGGTGTGTGTCCCACCAAGTTTTGTGATCTTGAGCATATTCATGCCTATATCAAAGGTCAATCACTAACTCTTATTACTTTGGTTCTCGTATTTTCTCATTAATTGATTCTTAGTACTCTAGGGCATCCGCTTTGCTTTTTCCTTGCAACTTTAGTATAAGTGCTTTTGACTTTCTCTTTGCGCATGAGCCTTGGTCTTTGTTTCCTTCATTTGCAATCCACAATATTAGCATTATATCTTGTTGTTGTCTTGTCATTATTAGGATTAGACCCTCCATTGTTGGGATATGTAATAATCACCCTAGCTTTTTTTTTTTTGAAAAAATAGCAAACATCAATGAGATACAAGCAACTTCCTTTACACTTTTGTTCACCTAGATCCCCGAGTGGGCAAGGTGAGAGCATATGGTGTTCAAGATTACAATTAAACTGAAGCAACAATTGAAAGGAAAGCATCAGGTGGCAAGCCAGCCAACACCACTTATTCAGTGGGATGCATATGCAATATTGAAAGAAATGAACATCCACTTATTCAGTGGGAATTACAATGGCACTTCCACTTTTTAGTGGGAAAGATTATACAATTCTGAAATCGAAACACAACTTCTTCCACTTATCCAGTGGTGAGTGATTACAAAAAAACCACTTATTCAGTGGGGTAAGTATTAGCAATAAACAATAGCAAATCATTGGCGGTACTACCATCCTGTGTTACAATGTTAGCTCAAACAAATTCATGCCAATTTAGTGATATATCTGCTGATAAAGGTGCTGATACAAAATAGACTCTTGTTACAAAATGCTGATAAAGGAAAGTACTGTTGAACACCCCCAAATGATGCCAAATATCAAAGACAAACCCACCTAACTTGTAACAACAACAATAAACCTTAGTAAATGTTGGGAAATATGCTGCTATAGGTTTGGAAATATATTGGAACTTGCTACAACAGGTCTGTACAGCCACAATTGTCACCCAAAAAACTGAAATAACTCACACCCAGCACACCAGAGTTGAACATAAGCAAGAACTTCACCTGAAAGGCTTCCAAACTTCACCACAACTTAGAAGGAGAGTTTATCAATTTGGAAACTCAGATCAGAAAATTGCAGGTCTGAAATGCATTGGTACATCAAGTACAATTCCTCTTGAAATGATCATAACTCATCACAAACCCCAAAGCACACATAAATGTTGATTGATAATGGTTTGTATTCACTAGGTGCATCACTGGGCATGATAAATGTTCCAAAAACTAGGCACTTGAGCCTAGATTTTCCATGCCTATTTCTAGGTCTGCTGTACGACCAACAATGGTGGGAGTACAACCTCACAAAAACATTATATCTGCTCCATAAATCTATATGGTTTGCAAGTAATGGCAATGGCAATTTTCCAACAGCAACAATAACCAAAGAAATTAGGAATTTATATCATATAATAGCAGCCAGCAAGAATAGTACGACCCATGCTTGGATTGGTATGGCCTAGCATGAACTCCTTTGGTTGCCCTTAAAAACACACCAACAACTTTACAAACAATATTCAATAATCTGCAACATCAAAATACATCGAAAACCTCCATCTTTGCAACACCCAAAACTGAAACTTTGATTTGAAGCACAATTGTAATCCCTGGATGAAATTACCAAGATCAGCTAGGAGGGTTTTCGTCCTTGAAACTAGTTACTCCAATAGGGTTTTCGTCCTTGTTGTACCCAAAATTAATTTTTGCTTCAAAGAGACATTTTTCTTAAAATGATCTAGATCATGTAAAAATGTTGTCAAAAGTATGTTTTAGGTCAAACAAAACATAGGCTTTTTGTGGGTTTGTGCCAAAGAAGATGCCTGCAAATTTCTGAAAATTTGAAAATTAGGGTTTCGAACCCCTGTTTTTAGGAAAATCCCTAAAAATAGGACCTTTCCGGAATTGATTGAAAATGATTTTGATAGGATGAATTAACTTCACGATCACACTGGTCAAGTCAAAATCACCAAAAAGTTTATTTTACTCTGGTGGGTCTATTTTTTATTTTTCAGGAAGAAAGCTAGGACCTCCGCAGCCATTAATGTAGAATGGCCAGTACCAGGCCCTGAAATCTAAGCCTCAAAAACTTCAACGAAGAATCCATGGCGAAAATACTTGAAAAGATGCTCTGCGACGAAGGGGATTTTCATAAGTGAAAAATGCTGAAAATTGGCTAAGTCTAGAGAACACATGCCTTGCTACCAAGAAGAGGCTATACAATCAAATGCCTTAGTCATTTTTCCAACACCTGTACACGCAGCACGATGAAGGTGATTGCTAGGATGCACGCGTGCGCGTCGTCAACGACAATGCTCAAATCAGTCACGATGCACGATGAACGCAAAGCGCGAGGAGATGAAGATTTTCAATGAAAATGATGAAACTGCACCTAAAAGCACCCTTACTGGCTAGGGGCACCCTTGAATTCAGAGGGTCAAAGACAGTCATCAACTTTCATCGAGGCAGTCATCTTCTTCATGTTGCTGCTGGCTTTCTGACGCATTGTCAAGCGAGATCATCTGATTCATCGATCACCGGGAAAATGGAAGTGGAAACAGGAGATGTTGAAGGCACATATCATCAAAGAAATACAGACAACTAAGGAAAAAGCGCCCCTGCAGGCTAGGGGCGCCCTTCATTTTGAGCCACTTGATGAACTCTTCAACGTCTGCTTTCTACAAGGCATCTGTCCAGCTATCTCTTAGCTTCGCGATCAATCTAGTTGCATGATCACAGGACCTGTCAAGCATCCATAGACAAAGTAGAAGCAAAAAACACCATAGGTGAAGGCTAAATGAAGAATATGGAGAAATTGGCTAAGTGTTAAGGAAAAGCGCCCTTGCTAGAAATAGGCGCCCAACTTTTTGGGCAATCAAATGCAGTCTGTAAGCTTAGTAACCTCCAAGATGACCTTCTCTGTTATGATCAATCTCAACAATGACACCGTTAGCAAAGACAACAGACAAATCAGATATCTGACGATAGAGATCAAACTAGGACCGTTCGTGAAAGTTTGCAACATGAAAATCACAAGTCAAAAAGTCAAAAGTGCCCCTTTAGGCCAGGGATGCCCATGCTTTTAAGGCACTTAAACCAACTTTCACGCTTCGCGAAGCCAATCATCCTTTCTAGGACTGAGCTGGTTATCCATCCCATGTTTCAGCAAGATCATTAGACTCATCAGTCATCGGTGATCTTAGATCAGAGCACGGAGGGTCAAAATGGAGAAATTGAAAAACACTCAAGAAATTGACTAAGTCTGAAGCTAAAAGCGCCCCTGCTGGGAAAAGGCGCCCTTGAATTTGAGGCATTAGATTTAGGTTTTGAGCTTTGCAACTCCCAGGGACACTTAATCAAAGTTGTTCCATCTCGGCAATGGATTTATTAGCAACATCTCAAAATCAACTGAGCAACCGGAATCGAGGATCAAATAGAGGCACTTCACCATGGAAAATAATAATAAAAAAGTGTTCAACTCCTCAAAGGGACACCTAAAGTCAAAGGAAGACTCAGTTGACTTCAGTTAGGATATTTTGAAGCCTTCTCATGTCTACACGTCCCCAAATTGGTGGAAATTAGTGTTGGGAACTCCAGATCAGGCTAATTAACCCCTCAATCATGAGTTCGCACCCAAACTTGATGCATTCAAGCATCAATCATTATAAATCAAGCCTAGGCGTCACAATTCATTATATTTCTTTGTAGGTTGGAGCTAAAACAATATTTTCTTCTCCAAGACGTCTTTTCAAGATCTGACAGAGGGGTTTTCACCGTTCATATTTTTGAAGATCAGTTGCACAGAAGGACAGTATATCAGAGGTTGCATCAAAAGGCATAATTTTTCGAGAAAGACAGTTGATAACTTCCAATCTTCTTCTTGTCTTTTTCCTCTTTCCTTGTCTTAGATCTTCTTGCATGTCCCATAAAACAGTAGGCAATCATAGATTTGACCAACTGGGTATGATCAACATAGCTTTTCCAACAAAACCCGCTTGTTGAATTTTCCAGAAATAGTAAACTTGTTTCACCTATTTTTAGGGATTTTTCTGAAAAAGTCATAGATTTGAAAATCAAACGAACTGGGTTTGTTCAACATTGAAGCACGAACAAAACCCATGTGTCAGATTTTTTTTGGAAAAATACTTCTCAGCAGGTGCTATTTTTAGGGGTTTTTCAGAAGTTGTCTGAACAACATTGTGTACACAGTTGATCTTTAAGTTTTTTAGAATGCAGTTCTCCCAAGTCAATTACAAGACCAAAACGGTCTTGGTTCATGATTTTTTGAAAATGATAGACACTGATCTGCATCAGGTAAACTCAAAGGTCGACTCAGAAAGATTGGAAGGAATAGACCAGTGCACATTACAGAACACCGAAGAATCTGGATTGCTTGAGCCTGCATCAATCCCCATCACATTATAGAGCGTGGAGTTTGTAATTGCTTGCATTAGGCATTACAACCCTACCACATGAGAAATCCGGTTAGTGGATGGGCGAGTGGTTTGCAGTCTTAAGCCTAAGAATGTTGAAAAATGCTTTGCTATTCCACCATGTCCGACAAATGTGGTCATATCTATGAGAGAATGTGAAAAGGCATTCAAAGTATCAAAAGATAAGTGCCAGAAGAGAATGGCAGAAAAATGGTTAAAAAGCAAAAAGGTCAACTTGCCCAAGAATGTAGGGTGTGGAGAGTTCCAAGATGAGTATGCAGTGATGATCACGTTGCTCAACTGTATCACTGTATGGGAGGGAAACTGATTTCAGTTGTGGATGTACTACATCATCGCCAAAATTGTAAGCAACAAAGAGCATTACAACTGGCCCACCCTCATCAGTGATACACTCCACAAGCAAATGACTGGGTTCTTAGAGGCTCACGGGTTCCACATGTGCTCATATCTTGTGTACCTGATTGCCTTTCAAGGCCAATTCAGAGCATTAAACATTGTGGGAACCTTAGGTGTGCAAAAAGTCCATGAGCATTTCAACCGACTTGAGTTCACTCTAGCAGAGAGACACTTCAAGCGGATAAATGATCTCTTCATAATGCACACCATCAGAGACCTCGACCATGAGATGCATATACACATATCAGCAGTAGCCAAGGAGGCAATGGTGGACTGGGTGGATTGGTTCATCCAATTCCCCACCTTCCCCTGCATATGCGCATATGGATACAATGGTCATCCTACCATGTTGCTCTGCTATCCTTCAGGTAGGATGGTCTTCATGGAATTCTTGTGGCAGTTGTCTAAAGTTCATTCTCATCTGCGCCTCAAACGCAAAATGGCTGCAAACTTTCCTTTCGAGATGGGACTATACAGGTGCAAGACAACAGTTGATGCCAAGGCCATAGACCACGAAATGGTGAGACTTAATCTTAAGTACCTCATCGAGAGACGGTCGTATGTTCTCGGGGTCACTATGCAGCACACCTTGAGCAACAATCTTCACACGAGTCTTCCATGGAGGACTATTGGGTCAACTGTAAAGATGAGTTCGATGTACGAAGACGAAATTACAACCGGTTTAGACTTCCACAAATTGCTGACTTCATATTAGAGGACGTGGAAGGCCTATCCAACTATGTTCCATGGCATTTCGGGGACGGTGGGACGGTGGGACGGTGGGGGACGCTTTTTCGGGACGTTTCCTAAGGGGCAATTTTTAGGGGGCGGCAGGGGGTGGCGACATACAAAATACATACATATATATGATTTTTTCAAAATTTATTAATATATTAGAGAGAGGGAAAGAAAGATAGATATGTCAATAAATTAATAATTGATAGCAACAATATCAGTATGTAAATAAATCGCGAGAGTAGTACTATAACAGCATAAGAAATGTCATTAAAGGATTATAAAATTTATCACACCAGTATCAAACATCAATAAAACCATGGTCTATCAATATCCAAATGTCTCAAACTGTAAACATGTATTCGGAAGTCTCAAAGTTCAAACATGAAAATCAAAATATTAAATACAATAGTCTATGAAATTAAGCCTCATTCGGGCTAGGAATATCCAAAGACTCTGAACTTTAGCCTGAGCTGTGAGAAAATAAAATGAGTAATGACAAAATGTTAATATTTTGTCTCCTTTGAACTTTAGCCCAAAAAAATTATTAAATTAATCTTGGGAGAGATGGTGGACCCCGCGTGACCTTGGGGAGGAGAAATAAACTTTAAAAAAAAAATTCATTTTTTTTTAATGTTTGGATGCTTCAGCCATTGGGGGACACTAGCCGTCCCTAGTACAATTGGGGATGTTTCCGCGTCCCCTAATCCGTGAGAGGGGACTGGAACCGGCCCCTCGTGAATGAACCAAACCAATTCTGACCCAAATTTTTTCAAACTTCGAAGAACACAAAGCACCAAGTACCCGTTAAAGGTCAGCTCAAATCATAACCAGCAATTAAAGGAAAAGACTCAACACCACGGATGTGCTTTCCGACCCAAGTAGGGCAAGTAGCGACCATCTGGCGGAGTAACAAAAGTAAATACAATGCTGAAAGACTCAACACCACGGATGTGCTTTCCGACCCAAGTAGGGCAAGTAGCAAGCATCTGGCGGAGTAACAAAAAGTAAATACAATGTTGAAAGAAAGCTCTACCACTTATTCAGCGGGAGCGAATACAATGTAAGAAGTGCAAAGCTTTAATTCCCTTCTTGGCGGAATACCATCCAAGAACTTTAAGTGTGTAGTTCATTCACCCATCTCTGGCGGTAAACAGTTCAAAGATTATTAGGTTTGTTGCTGCTAAAACTAAGTAATTGCAGAATATAAAAATGACTGAAATAGTACTACTATTAACAGCCTTACAATGCACAATCTGCAGATTACAAAGTGTTACAGACTATTAAACCAAAGCAACAACTGATAGAATGCTGTTCCGACTTATTTGACTTCACAATATTGAGAAAACAACACATGAACCGAACTTCTGGAAGTCTGATATAAAATCAGCAAATCTGGAAACATCAACCAGCAACACAGTAATCCACTAAAATGCTCATAACTCACTCAAAACCCAACCAAATCACTTGAAACTAGATGCAAACGAGAGCTAGAATGCTAACAATGAAAAACTGACTGAGAAACGACTATCAAAATGCAGTATTATTTTTTGGCACACTTCCCAAGACAGCCCAGAATGGTACGGCCAAGGAGAAGGGCGATTTTGAGAAGATAAAATCATACACTCAATAATAAAATCTGAAACTCACCAAAGAGGGGCGCCCTAGGATGAGGAAGCCATATGTAAAGTACCCAGAACCAACAAAAATTCATGCAAAGACTTATGAGCAGATTTCTACTTCAGCCAAACCCTAACCAGCAAATGCAAAACTGACAAAATCTTTGAAATCTTCAACCTTCATGATCTGTCTGCTTGTCTGGATGAAAAGCAGTCTCTAAAGCCTTAGCTAGGTGCTATCTTTCAAGCATGAAACCAAGAGAAATGGCTAGGAGGTATGCATCCCTCGAAGTAACTCTGAAAGTATTTCAGCAGCATAACAATAAGGTAGACAAAAGGTAACAAAATGAAGAGCAACTGCCTCCTTATATAGACCCTTTGAGAGAATCTCAAGAAACCTCTAGAAGGTGCGCCCCACTTCGAGACCTTTTTAGGTTTTTGACTTTGACTTAGCTGCTCCTTCAAAAAGGCGTACCTTTTCTTTAGTGATAAAATCACTTTAAAATAAAACATATTCTTCTCCAAAGGTTGGCGTCCAATTTCTCTTAAGCAATTATTCACTTTAGAGATATTAAAATATTTCCCCACGAGATGATCACCCTCAAAGTCCCCCTTTTTAAAACAACTTAAAGTCCTATTACTAGGACAAGGGGTTATTTTATAAAATAAAACATTATTAACTTTAAATGACTTATTTCTCCAAAATGAACCCCTTAAGCCAAAAATCAGAATTACCCAATGAACTGCCAGAAAAGGAAAGCTTGCTGAGCTAATGCTGACTTGACCACTGCTAAAAATAGAATTTACTAAAAATAGTAAATTCGGAAAGTTGCTCGGATCAAAGTGCATGCGATAATTCATTAAGCGGCTTAAAACCCGCGTAAAGAACTAACTAAATTCCCCGGACCAAGCCAGAGTCAGCCATAACTTACTAAAAATAGTAAGTCCGAAAAAGTTGCCCAACGCAGTTGCAAGTCATACCTCTGCGAAGCTCTCTGAAAACCCAGAAGGAATCCAGAATTCAAACAACCAAACTCCAACAAGCAAAACCCTGAATCTTCAAGAGAACCCATCAAACAACCGGAAACCCTAATTCTGCCACTGACCAGCTGACAGCACACTGGGGATAGGCTACCAATCACTAAAAAGTGAAGTGCTAAAAACGGGGACATTACATCCTCTAAATTGTCGGAAATTGCTTCCCCGACGCTTCCTACCATTAATTTTTGTTGTTTTGGGGTGGATCAGAGGGGATGCCCCTTTGTGTCCCCCTGTCTTGGGGATGGCTGGGGACGGGGATAGTGGGTTTTGGGGTAGGGGACGTGACCCTGTGTAACCCTGCTATCCGATAATGGGGAAGTTATTCTTCCCTCATTCTTCGTAGACCAGGTGGACTCACAACCACTTGGAAGAGTGGATTGGTATGCTAAGGAAAGTACGTCTATAGAGGAAAGGGCAGGTAGGGTTGTTAGAAATAGTCAACTGAGAACTCTACTTGGACAACAAGAAGACAAGGAAGGTAGTAATTCTCCGCACAGATTTGCCACCGGTTCATTCTTCACTACCTTCCACGTCAAGGAAGAAGCCCAAACAAAAGAAATGGTGTAACCCTCCTTGAGGAGCCTGAATGTCTGGGTACACAAGGGGAAGAATATAGATTGCTGATGAAAATCAGCAAGAGGTACATGTGGGAGACAGCCACAAACATACTTGAGCCGGTCATGGAAACAACTACAGTTGAGCCAGTGATTGAGACAATCACAGTTGAGACAGAGCCAATGATGGAAGCAGTTGCAGCTAATATAGTGCCAATGATAGAAACAAAACCTCCTACTTCACCACCATCGCATCAGTCACCAGTCCCCATTGACTTGGACTCTCCACCACGAGATACTGCAGCACAATCTCATTCGTCAGGCATTCAAGGGCCTAACATTCCTCCCTCCAGCTAGGCTAGTTAAGATTCATCTTGGTTTGAGAGCCTCCTAGGAAGGAAGAGAGAAAGGCCATCCTACCAATTGGACTTCACAGAATTCGACCATGTCCCTCAAGACGTGCTAGTAAAGAAGCTGAAGAAGCAGGTCCATGTAGGAAAGAATGCTAACAATGAAGTTGTCATAGAGATAGCTACGCCACCTGAGGACAGGAATGCACACGAGGTAGAGGTTGATGACTTCACATTGTCAAAGGTCAAACCTCGGTAAGATCACTCGTCAGGTGGAGGCAAACCTCCTTGGAATTGCATCAATGAGTGTTCAAGAAAGAATGGCTAAGGACGACAGAGACAAAGCAACCTTAAAGGCTGAAAACCAACAATTAAGATTGTACATATATAGCTTGATGCACGGTACACCAAACATCTTTGCTTTGCCACGAGAGATGCTAGACCTCCCCGCGGAGCAAAATCATCACCAACTGATGTTATATGGAAAACACTTGAGGAATCAAGTGGAAGAATTTGTCATCAGAGGACGGTGTATACTGGCAGAACTATACCAGTTGAGGAACAAAGCTCATGAACTCCGCGTAGAGATTCAACAGTCAGAGCAAAAGGCAGCAGAGAAGTGGCTTGGAGATGAGATCACAGTTTCAGACTTGCAATTGGCGTACCAATCAGTTACCATTGTAGAGAACAAGTGACATCTTTTCGCTTGGAAAGAACAGCTGGCATACAAGGTGAAAGCCTATGATGCCAATTTTGTTGAATTGATTGAGTATCGACAGATTGTGGCAGGTGTTATCAACTTTGTAAGAACGTTGGTAATATCTATCCCTTGCCTTTATCAACACGAGGGAGGTGCATACATTGAGCTAGGCACAGTGCAAAAACAGTTCCAGGATCTCATCCGTGGCACTTTTTGCGATGACCTTGCTGGTTGCGAGTTGAGTAAGGTTGCAGCCATGTCCACCAAGCTGGATGACGTAGCTGCAAAGTGTATAGAATATCAGCAGCAGCTTGTGAATGGTGAAGAGATGCTGAAATGCCACGTCACCATCCTACAGAGCATTGATTGTCCAGAGGCAGAAGAAGTCAATGACTGGATAGAAGAACTGTTGACTGGAGGTGGTGAGGTGTAAAACACCCACTTAGGACATCCTACCCTTCAAAATAACATTAATGACTACAGGAGTTAGCTTGATGCCTCATTCCAAGTTAACTCACTGTCCCACTGATCATGCATGTCAAATCCCACCAATTATGGATTTCTATTCTAGATCTCCACTAATTGTGGATCTCTATTTTGGAGCCATATTTTGTAATGAAAGTTCACTTTTAGTTTAGTTTCAGTTAACTGAAGTAGATTTCCAATTAATTGCTTGCTCACCTACTTTTAGACATAGGAATAAATCTTGCAGATTGGCAAGAACTGATTGTTAACTCAAGGAGATTTTATGGTTGCCTACTCCTTTGAGTTTCTATAAATAAGAGCCTTTGCTCATTATTTTGTAACCTTTGTTTACTACGCAAAATTGCTGTGCCATTTTGTCAACAAGCTTGCAAGTCTATATTTGTTCACTCTTGGATGAGAGTTGTTTGGTTTTGATAAGCAATTGTGTATGTTTTTGTACCTTTGCTGTCCCAAACCTTTGTAATTCGTTGAGAAAGTTTGAAGATATAAATCAAAAGGAACATGCAATTTGATCCAAAGATTCAAGTTCTATCAACGTCTGTTCTTATAACTTTTTGTTTCAATCTCCCCCTTGGACAGTTGCCGTCACCTCCTTGGGTATTTTGATGTTAAAAGTAATCGTTTGATGTTGTGAAATGAGTTGTATTTCAACCTATACTTTGGATAGGTGTCGTCACCTCCTCAGGAATCCTGTTAGCCAATTCATCATCCTTTGTTGTTTCTAGTGAGTTGTATCCCAGCCTACACCTCGAACAGGGGTTCCTCCTCCTTGGCAATCCTGAGATTCATCTTACCGTAAAGAGTGATTGCTTGCATAAGACCTTATTCTAGCGTAGATCTGAGAGTTCAGAGCCTCAGACGCATTCTAAGAGACAGTCGACCCTGTTGTACCCCAGAATTAAAATTTTTGTTACACAGACATTTTGAAGAAACGAGTAAAAGTCTTGTTACAATTGTCAAAAAGGTCAAAATTTGGGTGTGCGTGTCTTGCATGAGGGATTAAAACGTAAAGTTTTCAAAATCTGACGATTCGGGTCTGCTCAGAGCGACCTAATCTACAAAACCAAGATCTCAGTTTTTCATCCCTACTTTTTATTAAAATCGCTATTTTTAGAAATTTTCTAAAAATAGTAACTTTTTCTGGGTTTCTTTTGAAACGAATACTGGCAAAACTTTCTAAAAATAGAAAGTTGATCCGTTAGAGTTCAAACTGATTTTGATTGGCTCAAAATACTTCCATATCAGGCTGGTGCAGTCAGAATCTCAAAATAATCGGTTTTTCCCTAGTGGGTCTATTTTGCTTTTTCAAAAGCATATCAAGAGCTCTAAGGTCATCAATGGAAGTCAGTCAGCTGCCAGGCGTCACACTCAACACTCAGGTGTTCAACAAAAGGCGAGTTGGTGAACAAGCACAAAGAACGAAGAAAGAGGGTGAAGATTGTGAAAAATATTCTAACATTGCTTGTCATGGGCGCCCCAGGAGAGAATAGGCGCCCATCCTTTTAGGGCATTAAAAGTTGAAATTAGGGTTTAAGCCTCCTATCAAAGTTGCTCATTTTTCTTCTAGCTTCGCAACG
Organism: Sequoia sempervirens; assembly: GCA_007258455.2. Taxonomy (NCBI): domain Eukaryota; kingdom Viridiplantae; phylum Streptophyta; class Pinopsida; order Cupressales; family Cupressaceae; genus Sequoia; species Sequoia sempervirens. Next base: position 2,354 of record VDFB02092156.1, on the reverse strand, counting down.
AATCCAACAGTGCAGTCATCAGATTATCCATTCGTCCGGGATTTGAGGCCGAACAGGGAGGATTCAAACAGAAGTCAGAATGAAAAACATGAAAATTATCAAAATTTGACTAAGTATGGGAACTTTGGGCGCTCCAGGTGAAGAGGGGCACCCAGCTTTTTGGAGTACCTAACTCAGCAGTTAGGGTTTGTCAATATGCTCAATCTTTTCAGTATTCAGCCAGCTTCGCAACGCCTGTCTCCGTCAGAGCATCCAATTGTCCAATCTCCGGCGGATTTAGATCAAAGTGGAACATACAGAATGGAGGTTTGAACTTGAAGATGAAAATCAGATGAAAAATGGTTAAGTATGGAGCAAATGAGCGTCCCAGGAGAGAAAAGGCGCCCAAGTTTTCAAGGGCCTAAACATATGAATTTGCAGATATAGCTCTAACGTGATTTCTTCAAGGTGGATTAGGCTCTCCAACAAGATATTCAGCATGTCAATCGGAGTTTGTAGTTGCCAGATACGAGAGGCTGAACAGAGGGTTTGATGAGAGCTAAGAATTGAGATTCAAAAGTAAACATGAGAAAGTGAAAAATATTCTAACTCTGGTGAGTTTGGGCGCCCCAGCTTGCTAGAGGCGCCCAAGCTTTTGAAGGCCCAAATTCAATTGTTTGATGAAGTTTCTCCCAGGAGACCCCTCTTAATATCTCCTCAGCTTTGCAATGAGCATAACCATCAGTCAATCCGATGCCTGGATCACCAGATTTGACAAGATCATCTGTAGAAGAGGAGTTAATGAAGAAAGTAAAAAATATTCTAAGTCTGTGAAGGATGGGCGCCCCTGGAGAGGTTGTGCACTGATGATTTTGAAGGATCAAACGAAATTTTCCGCCAGAGACGCCTCCAAAACAATCTTCTCAGAACGGGTCAGGCTCTGCGATGAATCATTCAGCTCGCTCGTCAAATTAGTCTGCAAGTTGGAAATCAAAGTCAAAGTAGGGGGTTAAAGTTGTGTAAAGATTGAAAATATCAAAGAAATGACGAACACTGCTTGAAGTGGGCGCCCCTAGCCAAGAAGGGCGCCCAACTTCCCATGCCTTAGTAAAATTTTCAAGATTTTCAAAGTTTTCAAGTTTGTGAGATGAAAGATGGACATCCAGGTTCAATGAACAGAGGTTTTTAGGGTTTTGAGGATGAAAGCAAAAGAAAGCAAGCTTATTTCAAACCCTAAGTCTATTTAATACATCACTTCAATGCAAAATTCATCATTTTTGCAGGTGGTGTCCCAAGGAGAAAGTTGGAGTAGCAAGTTTGAAGAGTTTTTCATGATTCAAGAACTCAAGTTTGCTGGTTATTCATCAAAATTTTCAGACCAGCAACATAAACCCTCGCTTTTTCATGCTTTTTCATCCAGAAGATCAAATTTTTGAAGGAGAAGATTAATAATTTTCATTTTCAGCTTTCTGGGTCTCCTCAATTCATTCTTCTGAAGAAATTTTTGCAGAAATTTTTGAAGTTGCAGCAAGTTGCTTTTCTTGCATGTCAGGGAAATCTTCAGGGTTTGCAGATTTTGATCATCTGGGTCCTTCCAAATCAGTCTTCTGAAGAAAACCCATATCACAGCTTTTTTTCAAGCAAATTTCAAATTTTGAGTTGGTTGCTTTTTCGATCAGCATTCATTATTTTGCAAATCTGATCAACTGGGTTCGTTTCTAAAGTGTTTCTGTACAAGACCCAGATGCCAGCTTTTTCATGAAAGATTGAAGAAATTAGGGTTTGCTGCTTTTTTAGTATAAATTCAAAATTTTCAATAACGGTCAATCTAGGTTGTCTTGCAACGAAATTCTGAGCAAAACCCATATCTCAGAATTTTTTTCAAAATTTTGTTCGTTTGAAGAAAAAAAAAAGCAGCATTCTATATTTAGAAAGTGTGCAGAATTTGTCAGAATATAGGCGAGTTCACAGGCAATCTTCAAGTTTTTCAGAATGGAATACACTCCGAACAATTTCAAGGTCAAGTTGGGGCTTTATCACGATTATATCAAAACAACAGAGACTGCCTTGCATCACATCAAGCCAGTGTTTGATCTACGTGCTTTGGAGAATGCAGGGATTAGCGCAGCCAGAAACTTAGGTCATTCAGGACTCCTTGCAACAACCTCCATTCCTATTTCAGTGCAGAGTCTCGAATTTGTAATTGCTTGCATTAAGCATTACAATCCGGCAACAAGGGAGATCCTTTCAGTAGATGGCAGATTGATTTGCAATTTGAAACTTGACATGATCGAGAAATGCTTCTCAATTCCACCATTGGTTGATAGCGTGACTATCTCAAAAGAAGAATGTGAGAGAATATGGGGTATGAACAA
>VDFB02092155.1:0-35083 GCA_007258455.2 Sequoia sempervirens | reverse complement strand
CATCTACTTGCAAACACTCAAGAACTTGATTTTGAAGTTGCCATCGATTCTCTTACAACATGAATGAAGGTGAGAATAGTTAGGAGAAACAACTTCAAACATCACAAAGCAAGAATAGAGAAAAGCATAATAAAGCAACTAGTTCATCACGTGAATTTTCAAAGGGCAATAAGTTAGTGCAAAGATCCAAGTGGAAATGTTACTATTGTAAAGAGCTAAAACTTCAAGAATGATTGTCAAAAGTGACAATGAGATCTTGCAAGTGGTCAAAAGAAGTCATGGTATGCAAATGTTGTGGAGGATGACCAAGGAGCAACAAATGACTTTGCTGTTGTGGTATCATAGAACCAGTCTATTGAGTCTACAATTTGGTATTTCAACATTGGTGCATCTCGACACTATACATGTCTCAAAGATTGGCATTTAAGTTTTGTTGAGGATAAGAGTAGTAGTGAATTAGTTTCTTTGGGTGATGGTTGGACTCACTTTGTAAAAGAATGTGGGAATGATAGGGTCACATTGAATAATGGTGTTAATTATACGTTTAAGAATGTTCAATATAACCCCGAAATGGTTAAAAACCTACTATCTATAAGTGAGATCACTGAGAATCTTAATCTTTGTGCAAAGCATCAAGGAATCAAATGTATGGTAACTACTCTTCAAGATATCAAACCGATTGTTGTTGGCATTGGTAAAAAGGGATTGTATAAATTGATTGATCTTGAAATAGCAAAAGCACATGTGCTTGCAGCAGTTGAGAGGATTGGTAAACTTTGGGATGAAAGGTATGGTCATTTGAATTATCAATATTTGTCTATGCTTCGTAAGACTAATATGATGGATGGGCTTCCATCCATTTAGTAAAGTTAGAATGTATGCATAGGGTGTCGAATGGGAAAACAAAGTCGACATCAATTTGATACTAATAAGGGATGACAAGCCAAAGGGATTTAGATTTGGAACATGTTGATTTGCATGGTCTTTTGAAGGCTCCTAATCTTTGGTGCAAAGTATTTCTTGCTATTTGTTGATGACTTCCCTAGAAAAATGCGGGTTTAGTTTTTTGAAGGATAAGTTAAGAGTTTTGTTCTAACTTTGTGGTATGGAAAGCTTTTGTTGAAAAACAAACAAGTAAACAAGTCAAGAAACTAAGATCAGATAATGTAGGTGAGTTCATCTTTGATTAGTTCAAGAGTTGTGGAAAGGAGGAATAGGACAATTATGGAGATGGCAAGGTGTATGGTGCATAGTCGAAATGTGCCATATGGGTACTAGGCAAAAGCTATAAATACAATAGTTTACATCCTTAACAGAAGTCAATGTAAAGCCTTGCAAAATGTCACTCTTGAGGAAGCATGGTCAAACATAAAAACCTTTGTAAGTGATTTTTGAGTTTTTGGTTGTATTGCTTTTGCATATATTCTTAAGGAAAACATAAGTAATTTAGAATACAAAGGCAAGCCATACATGTTCATTGGACATAGTGAACAATTCAAAGCATACATACTACTAGATGTCTCTACAAATAGAATTGTGGTTAATAGACATGTTATTGTAGACGAGAAAATACCATTCTTTTCAGTTAATGGTAATTCTATAGATAGTAGTGAATGTGTATGGCTAGCTATGCTTGATTTTGGAACAAATTTTGATGTTGAAACCAAACAAGAGACATTAGAAAAGTCCTATGTTACTTGGGGACGCGTACCCGACATATTTAGGGGTGTCCTCAGTCGGAAACATACCAGAGACATGGGGACGCCTCAGAAACGTCCCCACATTGTCCTTGATTCACCAACAAAATTCGGAAACGTCCCCATGCTGTCCCTGATTCGCCAACAAAATTCGGAAACGTCTCATGGACATTTGTCAATAAGCTAGAAACAACAGGGGACGCTTGGACGTCCCCCGACTGTCCTGGGGACGGCTAGCCGTCCTCTACGGCCCAACAAGATATGATTTCATTTTAAAAAAAAAAAGCACATAACTATTAAAAAATATTATGTTCAGAACTTCTCTGTAGACACAACATCCCACTATTAGTTATAGTTTTGATAACATCCATTGTTAGTCTACAGTTTGAACAGCCTGCACACATCTCATTAGTATCAGACCTAAAATTCTGCTGATCCTACTCTCTTATTATTGTAATATTGGACAACAATTTTGCTTTAAAATCTAAACCAAACGTTTTATCTTTGCTTCAGATTTGACTATTACAGCCCTTGTGCTGCAACCTTCTCAATTGATCTACTTATTCTCAGAATTTCAATGTGGAAGACATAACTAGAGAACTAACATGTTATAAGGAATGTATGATAGAATGTTTCTGAATGACGGATTGTGAGAAATCTTAATAGAACTTTTGAAGGAATATTGATGTGAAGTTCTATACTATTCCTTGATGAGCACATCATGTCAATATCAGCCAAAACAGTTAGATTGAATATGAGGGCATGACCCTGATCAAGGAATTTGAAATATCAAGTTTTCTACATGACCTCCAAATTTTTTTCAGTCAGAGAAGAATCAAGGCTGAATACCTAATAATTTAGTGAATGAAACTAAAATCTAGAGATAAAATCACAAGCTCAAGTGAATTTTCAGAATAAGCACAGACAAAGATGAGGCAAAGACAATTTATTATGCTACATTTCAACACATTTCATCTAGATGAAATAAAACTTGAGAAGCCAAAAAGGTAATTTTATGTTGCTTTCTAGGAAATGAAAATATCAATTGAACTCTAATATTATATGTTAATGTTCTATGATGTATATGATGATTGCCTTATCATATGAATATTTGAAATTTTCCCTATTTTTTAATAGCCGTCCCCAAAAAATTGGCCTCCCTCCCATCCCCATCCCTGATACACGTCCCCTCGTCCCCTGCCGTCCTTGTCCTGGAAACTTGGGGTAACATAAGAAAAATCACATTCCGGGGAAGGATCAATTGGAGAAGAGAGTGATATACTTCATCTCCACAAGACAATCAGGAGGGCCAACAAAAGAGACCAAAGTGGTACTACACCACAATGAAGGATGTTTGAGAGGATGACTTGCCAAAAGTTGATATGGAAGGTTGATATACACGTTCAGGGAAACATCTTGTGCAAGGCAGTGAGCAGGTAATTTTTTGTCTTAACTTCTGTTATTTCTTAGATATTTGAGCTTAGTACATTTGTAGAGGCCAAAGGGAAGTCTGAAGGGGAGCTTCCATGAAGGTGGAATATGATGCCTTGATGAAAAATAAGACTTGCGTGTTGTCAACATTGCCCCTAGGAAAGAAGTCCATTGGTTGCAAATGGATTTGTAAAATAAAGTGTAAATCAGATGGTTCTTTAGACATGTAATAAAGCTTGTCTTGTTGCCAAAGGATATGTACAGGGAGGAGTAGACTATGAAGAAACATTTGCTCTTACTATAAAAATGGTAACCTTTCGGCTGGTTATCTCTATTGTTGCTCGATTTAGATGGAAGGTATATCAAATGGATGTCAAAAGTGCCTTCTATCTACATGAATCAATTGCAGGGGTTCCAGGTTTCAGGCAAGAACATCTGGTGTGCAGGTTGGTAAAGTCCTTGTATGGACTTAAGCAAGCTCCTAGAGCCTAGCATTTTAAAATTGATCAATATTTTAAAGATTTTGGTTTCAAAAAAACCTATTTTGAACCAACTCTCTATGACAAAACCAATAGTGGTGACATAGTGATCCTAATTGTATATGTTGATGATCTTGCCATCATTGGAAGTAGTGCTATTTTAATTAAATAGGTAAAACATGATATATATTATGTTTTTGAAAGGACGGGTCTAAGCCAGCTTCAATATTGTTTAGGTGTAGAGATTTGGCAAACTAATCATAAGATCTTTGTATGACTTAGTAAGTATGTTGCCAAATCTCTTTTAACAAAATTTCAAATGAATAGATGTAATCCTACATCTACACCTATGGAAGTTTGGATCAAGCTCTCCACCAGCATTGTTTCATCACTGATCAATGAAACAATTTATTGACAATTGGTCAGTAGTTGGATTTATCTTACTACCACTAGACTAGACTTATGTTTTGTAGTCAATTATCTTTCTCATTTCATGTCTAAACTTTAAGAGGAACATTGTCAAGCTGCAAAATGAGTCCTTCGATATGTCAAAAGGTCCTAGACTTTGGCATTCTATATGAGCAATTTGTGGAATTCATGCTAATAGGATATACTAACTCTGATTGGGCTGGATCAGTTTATACAAGAAAGTGTACAACAGATTATATTTTCACTCTTGGGTAAGGAGTAATTTCTTGGCAGAGCAAGCTACAGAGCAAGCTACAAAACACAGTTGTATTATCTTCCACTGAGGCAGAACATAAGGTAGCAGTCAATACAGGTTGTGAGGCAATGTGGTTAATAAGGCTATTGGTTGATATTTTGAAATATTCCCCTTTGTTTTTTCCAATTTTTTCATAACAAATCCAACACAAACACCATTGATTAGCGTTAGCTCCAAAGATAATCAGCTTGAAAGTAACCCTCACCAAGAATGTTCACCAAGATCCCAATGTGGGCGAGGTGATAACATATGGTGCCGGGGATCATTAGCAATAAACTGAACTGAAATTACAATGCTGGAAATGAAAGTGTAGGCGGTGAACCGACCATGAATTCCGCACTACCACTTATTCAGTGGCGGGAAATTATTACAATTATTGAAACTAAATGCTCAACCACTTATTTAGCGGGAGCCAAACAAAACTGAAATCAAGGAAACTCAACCACTTATTCAGCGGGAGTATGAAATACAAAATGAAATGTGCTGAAGATAGAAAGGCTGATTCAGTACTACTGAAACCAGCTATTACAATGTGCTTATTACAATGATTTTTCAATAGAATCTACTCCAAATTCAATGCAATGATTACACTATATCTCCAATTACAAATGTGAATAGAAATGCCAAGGAAATATAGCAGAAATTGGTAATAACCAGGTCTGATATAAAAACCAGCAATCTGTATACTCAGATCAGCAACTATGATCACTCCGAAATGCTCAAAACTTCTACCACACTTCACTAAATCAAATAAAACTGAAAGCACACCTTCCCTAATGCTAGGCAACCAAGAACCAACCACGAACAAGGCACAAACATCACCAAAAAAGGCCCACCACGGAAAACAAGACAGCAAGGGCAAGGTACGGCCTATGGGGAGGTCGACCTTGTCTCAAAAATCAACCACTCAATGATAAATGCTCGAAATTTGCAAGATGAGGCACCAAAAGCATAGGAATGGATTGTACAAACACCCAAAATGAAATAAGGTTCACACAATGATCTACAAATGTAAACATGCTTCAGCCATAGACAAACCAGCAACCTGTAAACAAGCAAGATCACCAAAAACTTCAACAATGATGCTCAATCTGCAATCTTTGAGTGAGAAGCAGTCTCATATCCAGCTAGGTGTTATCTTTCAAACATGAAACTGAATCCATGCTAGGAGGTATGCATTCTTTGAAGCCAAAGCCTAAAATCAATTCGGCAGCAATTTGATATGATAAGCAATTGGATGATGAATGAATGAGCAAAGGTCTGCTTTTATAGAGTTTGAGGTGACTTCAATTTCCACCTTTTCCCTCCAAAAGGGACGCCCAAATCTCCTTTGAAATATTTTAATTTTTAAAACACTTAAATCACCCTCTTCCCTAGGCGTCCAAGTGTCAAGGGGACATAATAACATTTAAAATATTAAAATCCTCTTCAATGAGGTGTCCACCCTCAAGAACCACATTTAAAAACAACTTAAAGTCATAATGTTAGGCCAAGGGGGCCAATATGAAATTAAAACATTAATGAATTAAAAATAATTCATTTCTCCAAAGTGCACCTCAAAAGCCAAAAACCAATTATACTCACTGCCTTGCTAGAAATAGAAGAGCACACTGAACTGTTGCCAACCCGAGCACTGCCATAAATAGAACTTATTAAAAATAGCATACTACTAAAAATAGTAAGTTGTTCCAAACTCATTTTGAACACAAACCGGGCAGTCGTCGTGATTTACTAAAAATAGTAAGTGTTGGGAAAGGTTGTCAGATGGAGATGCATGTTAGAGCCTTCTGAAGCTCTTTGAAAACCTAGAAACCTTTCTTGCATGCAAAGTACCTGCCAGAAATGCATATCATTTCCTTGTCATGCATGTTACCTCGTCTTGAAGCTCTCCAAAAACCCAGAAAGCTTCACCAGACATGCATCAAAAACTCTCACATGCAAATCTTCAAAAGCTCATCTAAAACCTCCTACAAAGTAGGAAACCCTAATTTGCAATTCTGACTAGCCTATGGGCCTTCAGAAATAGGCTATCAGCCACAAAGAGCTTATGGCTAAAATGGGGACATTACATATTCATTTGGATCAAACTACATTGACCTCACTATTTTGTGACAAACAAAATGTTCTCAAGATGGTGAAGAACCCAGCCTATCATGTCAAGACTAAATATATTGAAGTTCAACATCATAACATTTAGCATCTGGTTGATAACAAAGACATTTATCTTTATTATTGTCCTACAGAGGACCAAATTGCAGACATAATGACTAAACCACTTGGTAAAGTTAAATTTGTCAAGTTTAGAGATAAATTTGGAATTTTATCTGGTTTAGTCATTAAGGATATTAGATTAATATAGATTAATTATAATTAAGGTTAGCATATTAATGTTAGCATTATGAATTAGTTTTATATTAGTATTGTGCTAATGATAGCACATTGTATATTGTTGTTTTACGTAGGTTGTGGTTGTTCGGAATTCGTTCCTAAATTATAGGATAGGTTGTTTCATTCTTTGGCTTATATAATAAGCGATTCTACAATGTAAAAATCAATGGCTTAAGCATTCAATAATTACAATAATTGGTTGATCTTCAACTTGACCAATCAACACCAGCCTCACATTTTTTTGACAATCAGAGTATTCTCAAGATGGTGAAGACCCAATTTGTCATGTTTGAACCAAGCATATTGATGTTCAGGAACATTACATTCCTTGGTTGATAATGAAGACATTTGTCTTTACTATTGGTCTGTAGAAGACCAGTTTGCTGACGTAATGACTAAACCACTTGGTTGAGACAATTTTTTCAAATTTAGAGGCAAACTTGGCATTGTATATGGTTTTGTTGTTAAGAATGGGTATTAGATAAGTTAGAAATGGTAGGCAACTTAACTGTTGAAGTTTGCTTAATAATAGGCAACTTGTTAAGCTAAATCAGTAGCTTGTTAGTATTTTGTTTCACAATTTTTTCATGTATTATCGGACTACCAGCTTATAAATAACTTCATCTTACCATGTGATTGAATCACTTGTGCTCCATTTTCTTACAACCAACTCTAGAATACACCCGTTTGTGTTAGCAACATTATTAGGATCATTACAACACAGTTTGTTATGCAATATGCACAAAAGAAGTCACTAATAAATCTAGGAATAATTAATATAATCCTTGAACATCAATCAAAACATAAATTGATAAAACCAGCCCCATTAACATCAAAAGGCACCCTTACCTGGAAGATAACTGCCCCAAAAATCAAATATAATACAGTTTAGAACAACCTCCTCAATTGTAACATTGTTGAGGATGAGTCTAATGTCCCCGCTCTAGTTAGTTCCTGTGACAGATGGGTTAGCCTATTATTTGGACCCTCGTAGGCTGACAGGATTGGATAGGGGGTCTCAGTGGCAGATGATGGCGGTTACCCTTCAGTTCAATGTTGAGCTCAGTGCAGGCCTTTGTGGTTCAGTGTTTGCCAGCTTCTAACAACACTTCAAAACACCGAGTATTGAGGGAGTTATCAATTTTTGAGTGATTTAAGTGATATTTAATTAAAGGGGAATATTATAAAGTTATGTTTTAACTTTATAATAAAGTCAAATCACTTATATTTATTAAAGTGAGTTTTAAATCACTTAACTCAAAAGGTGCGCCCAAAGTATTTAAAAGTCAACTATTGAAAATGACTTAAGTACATTTTAAATGTATTTAATTGCCAAAAAGTCATGATTTCTTGAAATGCGTGCCTTTTTGGAGATTATTTGACATTGCTTCCATTTTGCTCCTCTGTGCATTTGTCTGAGACAAGGGTTATAGTGAATTTCGACCATTGGAGAACGAGAAATCTTCAGTGATTTGCAGACTTGAAGCTGTGAAAGACCAACTGAATCTTTGCTACAGGGAGGGCTTCAATTCAGAAGTCCATTTGATCTTCACTAGAGAATTTATATTCAGTATTTCATCAGTTTACAATAACGGAAAGGGGTTTGTTCTTTTGGCGCCATCTTTCCTTTGTTTGTTAGCATTTAGTAAAGGCCGTACATAACCTGCAGTAGCCATACATTCTTCTTGGATGGCGTGTTTCTCTTTGGCAAGGGCGTGTGAAGCAAGAGGCTAAAACGCCTCTCTTTTGGCTCCTTTCTTGGCTTAGTGTTGGACGCCTTGTTCTTCCAAAGCCTTGGGTATAGTTTCTGAGTGGGAGAAATCCAGTATTGGAGGTGGACGTTGCTTTTCTCCATTTTCAGCATTTCTTGCCTGGCATGTATGGATCTACCTTATTTAATTAATCTGGAGGTTTTCGGGTATGTCTATTGTTTGCAATCTATTTGTAGCAGTTGATTAATTCTTAATACAATGGCAGTTTCCCTATTTTTGCTTTAATTTAAGTTTTAGCACCATTTTATGCCTAGCGCACTTCCATGTTTTCTTGTTAAAATTCATCAAAACAAACAAAAACACAAAATCAAACAGTTTTAGTAGTTGAGACAGAGCTGAGCCAGTTGGGCTCATCAGAATGAGTCACAAGATTCACTTCCCTTTGGTTGGATGCTAATGGAGTAGTTTATTAGGCTCACCACTTGTTGGAATAATCCCATCTGTGGAAGATGTAGAAACATTCTTGTGTTGGTTTTAGTTAACATCATAATCAAATTTTAGAGACACTGCTGATTAGTAAATATTTTGTGTTTAGTTCTATGGTAGAAAGAACAAATTTCATCTACAACCTAGTAACTTGCATTTATGATAATATGTTGGTTGTTTTACCAGTGTTTGCAAAACTAGGCCCTTTCCTTTCTCTGTAACAACTTTCATCTGGGATCATTTTCGGTATTTAATAAGGTAATGTTTGTAGGTTTGGTTTTGGTGCTACCATGTTGTTAGAAAGATAATGCACATATAGAATGAATCACTTTGAGAAATAGTAATTTTCTAGCTTAAAAAATGTTTAACCTTGCCATCAAGAAGTTTTTGGTGCTAATCTTAGAACTTTGTTTGAACTTATATGTGTTGGTTGGTAGATATTTTATTTTGCATTCTACATATGTTGTTTATAAGCACACGTTGTTCAGATGATCTAAAGTTATTTTTGTTTCCCTTTTTTTTGAGCTTAATTGGGGTTATTGACAACATAAGGAGAGCTAATAATAATCTTGCATACATAGGTTTATGTAAAAGTGAGTGCCTCCTTCCGTGTGTCAAGGAAGCTTTATCCCTATGATGATACATCAAGTCTTTTGTCAGATCTAGTCACCACCTTTGGTGCTGAGCGCCTTATGTGGGGCAGGTAAGGGCATCTATGAGTTCAAATTTATTCACTTCTATGATGAAAATATCTATAAATGTAAGTATTTCTGTTATGAAGCCTTCTAATCACCTTATGTTGAGTGGGTAAGGGCACTGGCCAATTCAGATTTATATACTTTCATGACGAGTATATGTGCAAACCCAATCATTCAGATTGCCCGTATAGCATGTGCTGTTTTATATTTTCATTGTAAATGACTCTTTTCTCTTAATTCTGTTATGTATCACAGGAAAGTGATAGTTGAAGGGTCATCATATCTTGAAATTTGCTATCTGGATGAGAAATTATGCTTTGGCAATGGAATTTTGGAATTTCACCTTTCTAGAGGCAAATGGGGACAACCTAGGAGAATTTCTTGCTCCATTTCACTTCACAATAGATGCAACCATTGCTACTTGTTCAAGAATTTGCATAAATCTTGAATGAAAAAGTCCCTCTTGGAGATTAAGTTGGAAACAATGAGGCACATTTGGGAGCAACCAGTGGATTATGAGAACACCCCCTTAAAATGCAGGGGATGCCATGAATATGGACTCCTGCAGAGAAATTTCAAATAATTTGTAACAGCCTAACTGATCTACAGTTTATAAAATAATCAGTTAACTAACTTTCAGCTGTTTTGCAACTAACTTTATTTTAAAACTAGGGTTTCCAACTAATTTATAAGATGTAACTAACTTCTAAATTTGCCGTTGTCAGCTGAAAAAGAACTTCTAACCGTTTCACAATAATTCATAACGGAAAAACTGTCAAACTAGGGTTTTCTTTTAGGGCACAAAATTTACTTTGCTAATACATAACTACCTTCTAAAAATGAAACATTTCATCATAACACAAAAATAACTGTCTTTCTACATTTGCAGATTCATCAAAGAACATTTTCATAAATGAAAGAACATATTGCTTAATTGTAAACAAACTTAAAAATTGACGAGCAGATTCTTGGATATCAGTACGAGAGAATTTGTTAATTGACATCTGCTTCAAGCTGAAGTCTTGAGTTACTTTACCAATGAGGGAAAGGGATTATCATCAAGGGTTTTACCACCCAACCAAGACCTTCTAGTCTCCCGTGTTACCTCAACTGAGGAAACCCGACCCTTCTCGAGGGTAATCAACAAGGATCGTTTGTCATCATGTCTCCGAGCCTGGTGTCCATGAACCTATACTGTTGGTCGATCCCTCCTCTGTAGGTTCCTCCTAACCAGAAGGATCATTCTGACCAGAGTATATCTGAAACATGAAAGTTGACTTTGCCTAACTGGCATCTACCTTGGCCAAGGATTTTTAATGTTCTGGCACCACTGTGTCGATATCAAGATTTTGAAGTCTCAAGAGCATTCAAGTAGAATAAAAGTAGATGAAGAAGAAAAGATGAACTGGCAAAAAAAAGGTTGTGTTGAATCTATTTGTGCAGCAAGTATTAGATAATCATATGGGTATATCAGCTTCGTCAACTATCCATTCTATAGAGTCAATGATGGGTAACAACTGTATATTTCTATTGCTAATAATCATACAGGATAGTCATGTAAGTCTTAAAAGTGGAGCAATGGCATGTGGTCAAAACAGATTGTGAAAAAAAAAAACTGTATTGAGCACAAGAAGATGTGCCTTATAAAGAAATTCTGCATTCAATTGTAATCAAGGCAAGATCGATTCTGTTGAGCAATGTTTTGGGCAAAGTTGGGTTGAATTTATCCCTAAAGCAAATTATGGATGATGCTAATCACCCAGATAAAGCAAATCATTATTAAGGTACATACTACAAACAGTAAAGGAAGTGGGACTCAGAGTCTTCCTATATTATATATATCAGTATGACCAAACTATCAGAAAAATGTAAATGTTAAATAATGAAACAGAAATAATATTAATTAAATACTGAGCCATGAAGATGAGTTCCCTGGTGCCAAAAGTCACAAACAATATGAAGCTGCTGTCTTGGAATATATGTAGAATACAAACCAATGAAAAGGTATATAATCTAGCCCTCGATGCTAGGTGATAAGGTATCAATATGGCATGTCTTCAAGAAACCAAGAAAAATCACAATTAATTGAAGCAAATTACCAATAAGCTTTGGATAAGCATGCCATCTATCAAGGGAGAAGTTATCAGAAAACAGGAGGGCTTCTTGTTGTTTGGAATGCTTAAAATATTACCTTGATAGCTGAAACAAGTATGACTTGCAGACTAATTGGGTTATTCCAAAGTCAAACGCATGAACCAAATATTTAGGGTGTTTCAAAGCATGCACACACACAATACCTACTTGATGATATAATTTTGGGAAGAGATAACTTTGGAAATACACTATGAGAATATTCCAATTATTATGTTAGGTGAGTATAAACTATTCTCAGTTTTGAGGATCATCGCATAGTGATAATAACTGCACAAAAATCATCCAAGCTAGTTGTCAAAGCCAATATGTGTCGATAAAGGAAAAACATCACCACCCATGTTTGAAGATGGGTGTCCCTTGATGCTCATTACGGTTTGGTGTTACTAACTTGTGTTCCAATAAACTTCATCTTTTTGTCTGCTCCACAAACTTAAATACAATGATTTTATCTCAATTAATATTATCAATATAAAAAATTGGTTCATGTGTTACCTCTTGTGGGCCTAACTTACCATTATACTAAAGAATTCAACTAAGCCCCACAATTAATCAAAAGGGACATGGGTAATCTCAACTAAACCTTCCATCAATCAGCCATTGTGGACACAAGTAACTTCAATGGAATGAATCCCACAATGAAACAATCATCAGGGACATGATGAGCCTCTCTTGAACCCTTTTGTTACTCTCTAGGGCAAAAGCAACCTTTGTTAGTGTTTTAGTTTGCACCTTTTGGTGCAATGCAAAATGGAATAGTCTATAGGGTAAAACCTTTCTTTGAATATGTAGGGAAAGCTTCCTTTTTGAAGAGGGAAACAAATTCATATACAATTATAAAAATGCCTAGAACTAGTGGGGATCCTTTTGAGCTTGCAGAAATACAAACAAAAGCAAATCTATTGTTTTGTTTTCAGGCAAGGGGCACAAGGCGATTCAACAAGAGGTTTTTGATATCTTTTCTAAGGCTAATCTAAATGGAATGAAAACACGCACAATCCTCATAGCTAAAATTGGAGGCTACAAGAAGATGAGTACACATTGGAATTCAATTTAGGACAGCATGCACATAAAAGTTATACAGATACCTAGAACTAGTGGGGATATTTTTTAGTGTGCAGAAATACAAAATAAAGCAAAACTATCTTTTTGTTCTTAGGCAAGGGTGCAAGGCTGTTGGAATGTGAATTCAATTTTTTTTGGGACTTACTATTTTTGGTAATTTTGACAAATGTTCAACATGTTGCATCAGTCACGCTTTCCGTTTTTTGGAAAGTTTTCTACGAAAAGGCCTTTGCATCTCGGATTTCTTATCCCATGTGAAGTCATTCTTTGTGTACGATTTGATGATAGTTGTATCAACGAATTTTCTCCAAATTAATAAAATATTGAAGATCTTTGCCTGTGGTTTTTCCTAGTATAATTTTACCAAGTTTTCCACATAAATTTGTGTGTATATTGTTCTTATTAATTTTCTTAGTTTTTTTTGCAATGTAAGATTTTCTCACAATTGGTATTAGAGTGAGGTTTTTTTGTGTAGAAGTTGTGTTTTCTAGAAGTGAACAATGACAGGAAGCACAATTACCATATTTGAGGGGCAAAAGTTTGATGGTTCCAATTTCGCTCTATGGAAGCTAAATTTGTGAAGGATGGATGTGCCCTAGCTCTCAAAGGGGCAGCATCAAAACTTGCAGCCATGACGTAGGCGGATTGGGATGAAAAGGATAGCATGGCTAGAGCAACAATCCAATTATCTCTAGCAGATTCAATACTATTCAATGTTGCAGAGGAGAAAACTGCACATGACTTGTGGACTAAGCTCGAAAAGTTGTATGAGATGAAGTCACTAGCAAATAAAATTCTGTTACGCAAGTAGCTGTATAATTTGAGGATGTGTGACAATTCATCTGTCATAGTTCATCTGAACGATTTCAACACACTGACAAGCAAGTTGGCTTCGGTGGGGGTGAAAATTGAAGAAGATGATAAGGTAGCAATATTATTGTGCTCATTGCCTAAAACTTGGGATCAATTGGTTATACTTATGGCTCTTAGTAACTTAGCATTGAGTGGGAAGTTGGTCTTTGAGGATGTGGTGGTTGTAGTAATTTCTAAAGATTTAAGGTGGAAGACATCTGAAGGATCTTCTTCTAATGAAGCCCTACTTGCAAGAGGCAAAACTCAAGAAAGAGAAAATATTGAGTGTGGACAAACTAGGTCCAAATCCCTAATTGCAATGAAGCCCTAATTGCAAAAAAGAGTAAAATGTTGGAATTATGACAAAAATGGACATGTTAAAAAGGATTGCAAATTGCCAAAAGCAAGCAAAGAAAATTCTAGTTCACAAGCATCTAAGGAAAACATAACAAAAGTTCAAACACCAATGGAAGATAGAGAGGTATTAACTGCTAACCTAAGAGGCTCTTTACTTCATGTTTGGATTCTTGATTCTAGTGCCTCCTTTCACGTGACTCCACACAAAGACTAGTTTTCTTCTTACCAGTCATGTGATGGAGGTATGGTTTACATGGGAAATGACAACTCTTGTGAAGCTATTGGTGAGGGTGAGGTAAGAATCAAGATGTTTGATGGAGTGGTAAGGACTATTCAGCATGTTAGACATGTACCGGGATTAAAGAAAAATCTGCTGTCACTTGGAGTTTTTGATGAACAAGGTTATCGATTAAGTGGAGAAAATAGTTGTCTCAAGGTAACATAGGGTGTGCGAAGCCAGATTTCTTTTTGTGACTTACTATTTTTGGTAATTTCGACAAATGTTCAACATGTTGCATGAGTCACACTTACCTTTTTTTGGAAAGTTTTCTTCGAAAAGGACTCTGCAACTAGGATTTCTTATCCCATGCAAAGTCATTTTTTGTGTGCGATTTGATGATTATTGTATCAGTGGATTTTCTCTAAATTAATAAAATATTGGAGATCTTTGCCCATGATTTTTTTCTTGGTATAATTTTACCAGGTTTTTCATGTAAATCTGTGTGTATATTGTTCTTAATAATTTTCTTCGTTTTTTCTACATTGTAAGATTTTCTCACAAAGGCAATTCAACAAGAGGCGTTTTGATAGCTTTTCCTAATGCAATAAATATAATCTAAATGGAATGAAAACATGCTTACTTGTTATAGCTAAAATCAGAGGCTACAAGAAGGTTAGTACACATTGGAATTGGATTTAGGACAGTATGCACATAAAATGGTAAATTGAATATGAAAATTGCACAATTATTTATCTTAGTACATATGACAATACAAAGCTTGAAGTATCATACTACATGTTCAACTCATGAAACACAAAAGCTTAAGGAAACACAACCCTTGAACAACAATCTTAGCAGCAAGAAGGCATAAAATCACTCTTTAAAATCTAAGTGCAAATGACACTTATTTATAAGAGTTCACAAGACTTTGCATGAAAGATGTAAGAACCTCGGTGGTTCTCAACGAAACCCTAAGCGAGTTGCTGATTTTGTTTGTTTTTGTATTTTTTTTTGTGTTTTTGAGGGTTTTTGATAAATAAAGAAGAGCTGCGATTTTTCTCTAAATTGCTAATAAATTCAAAATAAATTAAAATTCTCTAAATAAGCTTTGAAAATGTTCAGAGAAGGTAGGCGCATCATTTTATTTCACTTCCAGAGCATTTACAATGGCAAATAATAATATATGAATGAAATACAAATTTATTATGTAGGAACCTGATTTTTTCTTCTTGCGTATCTGAGAGAGAAATGGTGCAGTGAATGAAGTAATGAATCTGGTCGAAAATCAATGAGTCTCAAACCTAGGCACCCAAACTAACTATCGATCGAGGATGGGGATGTCCGCTGGAAAATGGTAGAAAATGAAACTACGCAATGATGCGACACCAAACAGCAGCAATTAATGAAGCGGCTCAATGAATAGGATGCCGGATCTCGTGGAAACAACTCAGAAGTCGCCTCAAATGCTTGATGAATGTTCTCTGCTAAACCTGAATGAATCAATCAATAAGCTCGATTGTAACCTCTGTGTGAAGTCACCAAGAGACAATCTTCAACTGGTATTGCACAGTCTCAGTATGCCAAACTCTGAAGAGGTATCGTTCTCCAGAATCTATTCGTCTGCTGAAACCCTAGGTTTTGCAAACTCCAATGCTCAGAGCAAATACAAGACAAATTTGAATAACATATCATAATGGTTCGATTTGTCTTTCCTGTGAATATATATGCTTCTTCAAAAATTCGACCAAACCCTTCTTTTAATAATCATTTTAATAAAATGATTTAATTTGCCTGTTTGGACTTAGGAAGAATATTTAATAATTGGCGCCCCTCATCATTAATGAATGAATATTCATTCATTAAATTAATTATGCCACTTTATTATAAAGTATTAAAAATACTTTATAATACGCCTTAATTATAATATTTAAATACATTAATAAAGTGACTTTATAATATAAAGTCAAAATATTAAATATTTAATAAATCATCAAATACTCCGTTATTCTTCCATCTGACCAACAAACTGATGCACTGGGTCGAATCTAAGCTGACTAGCTGAACCAGGTGCCCTGCCAAAAATAGCAGCTTCCGCCTGCCCTACTTTCTAAAAATAGAAAGTCTCTGAAAAACCACTTTGAAAGATTCTGCGAAGGCCCAACCTGAAACAACTGCAAAACTGAAGCTACAAAACACTGAGTAACTGCCTCAAAGATCCTCTGCACACACTGTCACCTCGAGGATCGAAACAATAGGCTAACCATAACCAATTGCTGACTAGGATGGGGACATCACAAAAGAAAGTGAATAGACTCTTTAAGAAAGCATGTGAAACTTATGAGCACATTTGAATTATATCAACTGCTTGTGGATGAACTTGTTGATCAAACTGTCCCAATCAAAATAGATGATACCTTTGTGAATGGTGCTCATGATGTAAATCATCCATGACCTGAACACCCTTGCTTCATCCCATCCCATCATTTTATTGAGAGTGATCATAAGAGCAAGCTCTTTTTTGAACTCATTCCTTTGGAATACCTTGGGAGCTTGCTTTTTGGTCTCACATTCAACCAATGCTTATTTATGTGCTTTTGACACTTGAATTTTTGAGATCTACACTGCATTACATTTCCCCAAGTCATCTCTAGTGTTTCACTTTCTTCATATAAAGGAAGACCAAAAATTTCCTAAATTGAATCCACATGTAGCTGACAAACAACTTGTCCATTCAGTGAACCTATCTCCTTTGTTACAAGATGATAATGCTTGTCACACACAATGACAAATTCTTGACTTTGTACTGAGATAGGGAAGAAGGCAGTCTCAATAAAACCAATTTCCTGCAAACTCTTTGCTGTTTTGTAACCTTGTTCAATGTACTCTTTCAATTCAAGTTCTTGAATGTTGACATGTCCTAATTTGATGTCTGCGACCTTGTGAATTTGGAAGCAAGTTTAGAGGACGCCTCAATAAGCTGAAAATGATACTGCATCTTATCCTTTTGTTATGAAAAAGCCTTTGCTTCTCCTAGTTTCTTTGTTTTTCTGACAATCAAACAGCATTCCCTTGTGACTAAAGTACAAGCTTTCCATGAAACCTTTACTGTTATATATTCATACTCTGTGTCAATGAAAGGAAATGGAATCTTTGCAATTCTGTCAATCAGCTGACTGTCATGCGTAAAACGAAACATTCAGGACACATCTTGAAAGCCTACCATCCAACCCATCAAATTTGACAAAAATCTCTGCTGTCTCACAACTGTAATCCCTGCTGATATGACTGTAAAAACTACTCAAAATCAGAATTATGTAAAGGTATACAAACTGCGATCATAAATGTTTGAAGAACCACTGTTAAAAGCAACTTGAAATCACTGTTTTCTGCTATTTTCGGAGTTTAAAACTCTTCTGATTAAAGAGAAAGATCTGCTAATTGGAAGGACAAAAATCACTGTTATCGTGGAGCTGGAAACTTCTATTTATGTGTTATGAAAAGCCCTAAAATTGGAGGTTTCTGAAGATGAAAGCCTGCTGTTTAATGAAGATAAAATCTTCCTATCACCTTGGGCCACAAACCACTGTCTTTTTATAATCAACTCCATATGGAATATGCTAATTTTTGAGCAAAACTCTGCTGTTCATTACTGATAATTACCCCTGTTTTGACTGTTCAGATCATTGCTTGGCAAGGGTATAAACTTCTGTTTTCTTCTTCCTTGAAGATATAATCTTTTCCAAACTTATTATTACTGTTTTTAAACTCTTGACACCAATAATATGGCCTTGCAACGCTCAAATATGTACAAAAACAGCTTTTTTTGGATGCAAGCTGCTGTCTTTTGAAAAAGAAACCCTGCATATGCAGCCTTCTTCGAAAACCCAGAGATTTGATCATGAAATATGCAAGAAATCTAACCAAAACACACTGAAAATATTCCAAAAAAGCAAAGGAAGAACAGGTATCTGTCACAAATGAAGGAAAAAGGGAAGTTATTAAGTGGAATCAAGGTAAATCCACTATCCAATGCTATGACCTTCACTTTCCAGCTCTCCAAACCCTTTAATGGTGTACTCCTTCTTGGGAAGGCACTTAATGAATGAAAGAATGAAAGGAAGAAGTGCTTTATAAGCTTGGATATGTGCTTTTTCTATTTTAAACTATATGTTTCCCTCTTCTCTCCCCTAGGGTGTGCCTAGAGGACTTAAGAGCATAGTTACAAGACTTGGACTTCCTGGCTGATTTTTGAGTTGGACTCAGACTTGGCACTTAGACTCGGCAAATTGAAAAATCATCAGATATAGAGATTTTTAAGAATTTAAAGGTTGTATTATGCAGCCTTTGTAGTCAGTGTAATGATACCTATTATTATATTTGATAATAGGGGTTATCCAACTATGAATTAACTGTTTGTCGGCTTTTGGGTGGTTATAAGAGTTACTTGATGGTCAGTGTAATGATACCTATTATTATACTTGAGTCCCTTAAATGGTCTTAGTGTCATCAAGGAAAGTAGTCTGACCCTGGCTGACCATCTCTGGTCTATTTCTATAATAATTTCATGTGTGAATAAAGATATGTTTTACTCCTATATCTGGTATGCATTGTTTGTTATTAATTCAAGCATTAGTTTTATCATATAGAGCAGTAAACATTTGGCATCGCTGCCTTGAAATGAATTGAGTCCAATATAAGAGATTCATGCCCTTAGAGCCCAATAAAGGTCGGAAGAAACCACAATGTGGTCAGGATCAAGAGATCAAACAAATTCTAAGATTGGTAGAACAAAGAGAATGTAAAAGAAGACTAAGAGAGATTGTCAAAGCCCAAGTCTGAAGCTAAAGTTCGTCTCAAAGTAGAAGTCAGAGTTGGGAGAGACGAAACATTTCTACTACAAATAATTGGATGAGGCAAAGTGGGAGGAGATAACAAGGCATCTCCCTCTACCAGACAAAGCATGGTTTGATCTCTTAGATCAAGTTGAAAAGTCAAGACAACCTTCTCTAGATGAGGGAAGTTGGGAGATAGAGTCAGATTACTTCATAGAAGCTTACGAGAGTAGTCTTCAAGGCATTGAAAGGTTGTCAATTGAAGGAAAAGTTGAGCCAAGGGTGTATTCATGAAATTTTTTAAGGCAAAACAAGTGCATGAAACACTGAGGTAGGATGAGTTGAGGATTCCCATGTGTTCAAGTGTATGAGGGAAGCACCAGAACACCTCAATCAAAACTCCTTAGCAAGTATGTTTCAGATGCTAGGTTGCATCAAATTAAATATATCATGACAACATTATAATAGCAGCAATAAATATATCATGACAGCACTATAACCACAATAAAATTCAGCAGCAATAGCAGCAACATTAGTATAACAGTAATAAGTATATCATGATTCAGATTCATAGCTAATGATATACGTTATATAATATATAACAGTTAACACTAACAACAATAATTTGAATTTCTGATTTCATTGTTCAAACTTTGAATTCAAAGTCTACTTAATTTTTTTTGATATAGTATTAGAGGCAATTATTATTGTCAGTTGCAAAAGAGATTAAAGGTGCATTGATCATGGTTTGGTACAGTGTGGTATTGTGTGAGAAGTGTAGACAAACAATTTTTTTGGGAATGTGGGTTGGCATGCAGGCTTCTGCAGACGTCCACCATCATTTTAACAGTGTCATGTTATATTGCTTCTGTAATACTTTTGTCCATTAACTTATAGGAATTTGACTCTCTCTCTCTCTCTCTCTCTCTATATATATATATATATATATATTATTGCTGTCACCCCTTCTGTCCCTCAAAAATGGCCCTCAGACTGCTGTCCCTAAAAAGCATCCCCTGCCATCCCGACATCCCCATCCCCTAAATGCCATGGAACATAGCATATTATCAATTTGAATTTCTGTCATTCAAGGCATTAGGAGCGCACCTAGAGGACTGGGAACACTTTTTGTTATGTTTTACTTTTGTTACATAAGTGGCTAGGGGTGCACCAAAGTTGTTGATTATTGCTTTTTGGTCTAATTTTATTTTGAGTTTTATCTCTTAAGTGAAAAAGTGCACTCATATTCTATTTTTTCATTGATCTCATCACTTAAGTGAAAAATTGATTTTTTAATTGCTTAAGTGATTTATTTCTTCGTTGACATTCAAAAGTGCATGCACTTTATCACATGAATGATTTTTAGCTTGCAACATGACACTGGACCCATCCTAGGCATGCCCAAGCTTCTTGGAGCCCTTTTTGCTTCATTTTTGACCTCTGATATGACTTCCTTTTTCCTAGGCTCTCTTTGGATGGCTCTCTTTGGATGAATTGATTGCCTTTTCAAGGCTTGGACATTTCCTTAGGAGCCTTTGCTTCATCAAAACATGCCCTGGAAACTTTGTCATCCATTTGTCTGCCTCTACACTTCACCTTTGAGAGCTTCCTTTATCTTAGCTGACATGTTTACTTCATCAGGTGTGCTTGAAAATATTCCTTCTTAAGCCCTACATAGGTGTTAGCTCAAAATTGGCCATAATGACCTTGATGACTACGACAAGGACTTAGAAATGACAAACAATAAGTTTTATATTTTGAGATCGACTCATGAACGAACAAGTGACTTGTGGTTCACAACTTGACGCACTATATTTTTTTTTGTGTGGGTTCAACAATCTTGTCACGTTCTTGCTTTCCCATGAGACTCCCTCTTCTCAATTTATATTATATCACACTAGATTAATGCTCCTTATTCTCAATATTTAATGTATTGCACTATGCCAATACTATGTATTATTGAGGTCATGGTTGAACTACAATTCTCTCCTATGCCTAGCAGCCAAGAAAAAATTGTGAATCTTTTCTGTCCAATTTGCTATCATATGATCCCACTCTATTCCATTAGAATTTTGAATCTCTTTGGCCAACTTCTAATGGATTCTGCCTGAAGTTGGATTCTGCCCACTGTAAATGAATGTTAGCCCACTCAGTAGACCTCCTCTTCTTTGTTGCTGCTTTTGTATGGTGACCCTTGCCTATAACCATGGGTGTTGGCATCATTATAGGCTCCAACAGCATTGGCATTGCCATTTGCAATGATACACTTTTCTTTAGCTCTGGATGGGGCAGTGACTGTATAGAGGGTTTCTCTATATCCCGTGGGGCAATGCTAGGCATTGGATTTACAATAGGCTTAACAAAGGGATGTTGCTTTGGAATGTCATTGGTTATCATGAGACTCAGAGGTCGCAGTGTGAATCTCATTATCAACCAGGCAATGAGTCGTCAATATTTAAAGTGAAGTCTTTATATAATAGATTGAGTATCAAAGCTATGCTTGGAATGTGGTCCTAGCAACCAACATGATGATTGTCCTTAACTAACAACGTAAGACATGGTAAAAATTGGTCAAGAAGGGGAGGATAATTATCTAATGATTATTACAAGGACAGCTAAGAAATGGGAATTGGCTGTGAAAATTGAAAAGCAACACGAGATGCTATTCAAACTGTTAAAATATAAACAAACAAGGAGATCAAATGGGACTGGTATATGAAATTGTCCCCCCACCAGAAATAAGACAAGTTTGATCACACCCAATATGGGGATAAACCTACAGAACTAGAGGAGAATAGTCAATACTGCAAGTGGTGTCATTAATACATGGAACTATAGTCACAAAACCAATCAAATTACTAATAGAACGTTAATAGCAACTAGCTCAAGCCTAGTCACCACAACCAGCAAAGAACAACAAACAATAGAGAGGAAAGATATTTGTTGTTATGGGAAAAATTTGGGGCTCCCAAAGTAAAACTATTGGAATCAAAGTCATGGATCTAGCAAATTCCTTAATTGATGGAGGATCATGTGTAAGCATACTACCCAAAAAGGTATCGAAAAATTTGCAGAAACCACCATTGCTAAGAGTTATGACTCTACCAAAACCAATCAAATTACTGATAGAATGTTTACAGAAAATCAGCTCAAGCCTAGAGGCCACAGCTAGCAAAAAACAACAAAGAGGAAAGAGATTTGTTATTATGGGGAAAATATGGGGTTCCCAAAAAATAATTGTTGAAAGTGGAGTTAATGCTCTACTAAATGCCTTAGTCGATGAAGGATCAATTGTAACATACTACACAAAGTGCTGATTTCAAATTGAAACTAGCAAATCAAGAATGGATTGCCTCTTCAAGCTTTCTTTTAGATCAATAAATTATGATAGCATGAAAAGTACTTAAAACAGATTCTGTATTTATAAGAATATAAAACATTCTAAAGCATTATGATGCAATACTAGGACATCCGTGGCTAGAGGTAAAAACTATCCATAATTGGCCAAACAAAATAACTACAGTAAAAATTGGTAAATCTTGATCAACAATGGGCACATTAAGAGGCCATTTAATTGAAGAGCACTATAGTTCAAGTGAAGATTCAGATTGGGAATGTAAAAAGGATGATGAGGGTGTTATGCATTTGGATGAGCTCTTAGAAGATGGTACATTGATAGAGGTAATTGACACTCAAAGAAAAGGACAAAACTCAAAGCAATCAGCATAAAAGCAAACCATTATACATAATTGATAATAGACATAGAATTAGAGGGTGATATAGGGCTTTCGGACATAAATTTGTGGCTGGAAATGACTATCCACCATTTTTAAGTGAGTACCTAATGTCATGTCCCCTTCTAGTTGACATCTCTCCGAGCACAGATTTATTATGCCTCAGAGGTTTGGATAGAGGGTCATGTTGGAGCTTGGCTCAACTTCAGTTGGCAGTATTTGATCAGTTGGCTTTCGTTCGGGCTCATTCGGACACTTCTAGCCTGGGTTGCTATTTTTAGCAGTTATTCAGCACTCAGCGTGGGACCCCTGCTATTTTTAGCAGTATGGATTGTTAGCGTTCAGAATCACTTCCTCAGTCGACAGCTTCAGACGGCTCGAGCATCGGGTGAATATTGAGAGAAATATTAATATTTAATTGATTTAATTAAATATTAATTGTGGAATAATATAAAGTTATAATATTTTATTATAACTTAAGTGATTTGGCTGAAGGGGGTCGCCCATCATGAAAGGGGGCCAATTTTTAATTATATTTTATAATTAAAAATTTGAGTTGAAACTATTGAAATATTAAAAGAATAAAAAGTTTGAACTTTTAATATTCCCTATTATTAAGGAAATCGCACTTTTCAAAGGATAAAGGGTTTTGCATTGGAAATCGAGCCATTATGTCATTTTCTAAATTGAAAATTGATCAAGTCTTCGTCAGAGAACGGAAGCCTAGGGTTTCAATCTCAGAGCATTGGGGAACGAGCCATCTCCAATAAAAGCAGTTCAGAGGGTGTGAGATATCATCCGATTTATTGCCAGCAGAGGGATTTCTTCATCCAGAAGAAATTATAGAACTTCACAGATCATTCAGTATCAGAGTTTTGATCCAGGTTTTCATCTAGAAAGCATCCTGCAACTCAGGCGCATATATTCATCAGATCTTGAGATTCCAGAAGGGCCGTACATTTCATTTATTGCTGTTATAAAGGCCGTACTGTTTGCAGCAGGCCTGTACCTGTTCAAGAAGGCCGTACTTTTTCTTGTTGAGCAAATCGCCATATAGTTTGCCAGTCTGACTTCACATTTTGAGGCGCCTATCCCTCTGGCATCTTTAGCAGACATCTGCAGGAGGAGAAAGTGCATATTTCTTCTCAGCCGTACATCTTCTGGAGAATCATCCATTGCTGCAAATACCAGGTTCTTCATAAAAAATCGTTGCTTTTTTACTTGCATGTAATTGGATCATCATTGTAATCATCTCAGAAGGTTAATAAATGATCTGGCTTCAGTATTTGCATTAGGTTTTGCTATTTCCGAAGTTGAATAATTTTTATAGAATTTATTTGCAATTTCTTTCAAAATCGCCATCTTCTTCATTTATGCAAAAAAACTCAAAACGTCAAAAAAACCAAAAACTTCAGAAGAAACAAACAAAATATTCAGTTTCAGAATCAGGGGAAACTTAGGGTTTCTACACTCTAACATGAGATGTGGAATTAAATATGCAACACATATATGAATTTCTCCAAGAAACAAACATATAATATGTAGGGGCCAGCCATCCAAGAAATCAATATTGGAACAAATGATAATAAACAAACATTCATAGAAATAAAGAAGTATTTGCTTGGATCGATAGGACTCGAAAAGAAGTGCTAGAACTCGTGGTTGGTCATTTTGATCTCATACCTACTACATTACCATTGAGAAGACTATATAGCAGGAATCCTCAATATGCAACCCTTGTACACAAAATTGAAAGAATAGTAAAAGCAAGAAGAATTTTGAAAGTTGCAACAAGTGATTGGGTACCATAAATGATGATAAATCCATGGGGTATGAGATCAAAGTTGTGGGTTGACATAATCGGCAAACACAAGAAGAAAGCGGAATCCTAGAAGGAACGATGGCCCATGCTAGCAAGGAGAATCACAATGATTAAGGCCATTCTTGCAGCAATCCCCATTTACTTGCTCATGCTTGGAATTAACAAGCAAAGCTGAAAGGGGCTCCATTGAAATCCAATGTAAATTCATGTGGGAGGGCCCCAATGAGGCAAAACGAATTCCCCTCATCACATAGGATAAAGTTAAACAAAAAGAAGAGTCTGGAGGTGTTGGTACTAGAGACATGCAAATTCAAAATTGAGCTCTGGGAGTGAAACACTCTTGGCGTATGTATGAGAACCCGAACGCTCTTTGGTGTAAAATATTACATAACAAATACATTGATGAAGAGTCCCCTACTTGTGTGCTCACCATAGCAAATCCTTTTTGTAGATCACACCTTTGGAACTTTATGATGAAGTGTTGCCTCATAATCACTAAACATCTTTGATGGAAGATAAACAATGGAAAATTTACATTGTTTTGGCATGACTCATGGAATGGATACTGCCCTCTTGTTGACATTTTTGGGCTACATGATAGTATAGAAATCTTAACAAAGAAATTTGGGGACAAGCTTTGGGATTACATTATTCTAATGAACGACTCCATTGGACTAGAATTCTCTTGGAATAACTTCAATTTCCTTCCCTTGCAGACCAAAGCCACACTTACCAAGGAGCTCTCCAACAGGAATGTGAGTCAATAAAAAAAAGAAGACAAACTTATCTGGTGCAGGGCCAAATTTGGTAAATACACCACCAAAATTGGATAAGGTGCAATCTCTAGAACACCAGTTGCACTCTTGGCCAGTTGACCTTTACTAGAGCTCCAATGTTCTCCCAAAGGTTGGCGCTTTCACTTGGTCCGCTCTACATAATCGCATTTTAACCAGTGACAGATTAATAAAACTAGACTTTTCGGTGCCCTTTCGTGTCCCCTATGCGAGCAAGATAATGAAACAATAGATCACCTATTATTGTTGTCTCATTGTGCAAGCATGCTAGGAATGGATAAAACAAAGATTAAGTTGGTATGGTCCTTTCCCTTCAAAGATCATTGAGTTGTTCCAGTGTTGGCCAAGACTATATAAAGGCTCACGTTGGGCCAAAATATGGAATGAGGCTCCGACCATGACCATTTGGCAACTTTGGCATGAACATAATGCCATAATTTTTAAGGAAATAGCCTCTTTTGTTGAGATGACTATTAATAAAATTGAGTTAGGAATATGTGAATATCAAAATGCCTCGATGCGAGCAAAGAAGAAGTGGAACTTCTCATCATGGGATAACCATACTAGTAACACCTCGTATCTTTTGAAAATCCCTCCCTACTCTAGCATTAGTTATGACGACATGAACAAATGGAAGAATGCCAAATGGATGGCTCCCCTATGTGAAAGACAAATTAAATTTTGATGGGGTTTCAAGGGGAAACCCCAGGGCCTCAGGGGTCGAATTCATTGTTCATAATGATTGCAAGGATTTATGTTGGGTAGGCTCAATCAAAATGCTTGATGGAACAAATAACAATGTTGAACTTTCCACACTAATAGGTCTCAAATTATGTGCAAAAGAAAATTTATCTCTAGTTGATATTGAAGTTTACTCTTTGTTAGCGATAAGAGCCATCATTTCTTGGAGAGCTATCAGTTGGAAAATCTCAAAACAAATAGAATCGACATAATTGAACATGATCAAATTGGAAAATTCACAATAACACATGTATATTGAGAAGCCAATAGAGCTGCCGACTTCTTGTCCAATCAAGGAATCGACTAAGAGGAAAAAGCTAAAGTCTCAAGTTAACACATGGGATGACATGCTCAACATTCTTTGTCAAGATAAATCTCTAACCTGCTATTTGAAGGACACAGGGATCACGGGTTAAAGATATGGATTTTCACCTTATCTGAATTGCTTGAACTGATTTTTCAATTGATGAACTCACAAAGCCCCATAAATGAGGTAGACAACCTCTCTCTACCTCACATTGGTAGAATCTAAGATGGCCAAGAGAATGCACTTCCCAAGTTGCGTCTCATTTGCATCATGAAACAAGATCCCAGGTTACTGGATTCTTTACCATCCCTCAAGAAAGAGAAGAAGGCCATGTACCTTTGTCATCGAAGCACCTCCTCCATTCCCACATACGACGACACTGCGTTTAGAGATGTTCTTATACAACGTAAAACATTAGGATTTGAAGTTGGGGTTCAATTGCCAGCAGGATATGTCATTCCTCAACTCCAAGTTGAAGCAATAACGCAATGTCCACTCTAAGCAGAGATCTGGTGGTTGGCCTCGTGGGTGATGCAATATGCATTGCTACCACAAGGCAAAATGAAGATATGAAACAAGCTATCACCCTAATGAGAGAAGGTTTGAGTAGGAATAATATGGAGACATACACATTTTTATGGCTCGCCAAGAAAATCTATTCACACTAGTACAAATTGAAAGACTGCAAGAGGTGATCGAGGGGCTTCAAACCCTTATCCATCACTAAGTTGTTGAATGTATCATATGTATGAACAACAATGTACACCTTTTTGATTAAAATTTTAATAGAATGGGAGCTACCCCTTGCAGTTTGCCTAAAAGAAAAAGAGTAGAGTATGATAAATGGAGTGTATCCATGGTTTCATGACAAACCACACAAAAAGTAAATGAGCAAGAGTTGTATTTTGTTGGATATATTAAGTTAAATACTAATGATACGGGGCCGCGTCCCACAGGTTTACCCGTGCAGGGGCGTTTTAGGGGACGGTGACATGTCCTTTTGACATTTGTATTTCTGCTTTTAGGCATTACTTTATATCATATGCACATTGACTATTTGACATGAATTATGGTCCATGGAAGAATTAGGTAGCTGTGGTATTAATGTTCATTGTTATGATTATCATTACTCATGAATATCTGAAATTTCCTATATTTTGGTTCCTTTTCTCTCTCTCTCTCTCTCTCTCTATATATATATATATATATATATATATATACACTATACAGCCGTCCCCCCGTCCCCTAAAATCCCCTCAAAAAATTGCCGTCCACGAAACGCGTCCCACCGTCCCCCCGTCCCAGAAACTTGGTGGAACATAGGTTCGTACACTTCTTTGTTGTTCTTATGGGGTTTAGTGCACACCAAGTAGCTAATTTATTTTTTGGATAAATATTTAGGTCACATGAATCGCTTAAAAATATTGTTAGTGACAGGTATAGCAGATTCTTTAACTCATTTTGGTAGGATTTGTTTTGTTTGATTGGTATAGAGCTCTCTCTCAGTACCAGTTGTCACCCATATAGATATGGATAGATAGAAATAATGAATAAATGGGTTGAATGATATTTAAAAAATTGTCACAGACTAGCAAGCAACATGGGTCAAGCAGTTGCACCTTGGAGAATATACTATAATACTACCCATCACATGTCCATTGGTGTGACTCCTTTTATGGCTTTGTTTGGGTATGATGCACTAACCTTCACAAATTTGGTGTTCATTGATAGTAGGATACCAACAACTAGTAACTCAATAGGGCATAGCCTACACTCAAGAATGATCTACAATGAACTCAAAATCAACATAAGTTTTATGCAGATCAGCACCACATTGAGAGGTAATTCGAGGTTAGAGACATGGTTTTTCTATGCTTGTAGCCTAAGTTGTTAGTATTGGAATGAAATTTGGTACAAGTTTGGGGTTTGGGTATGTTGATATGACTTTTTCCCCCCTCAAGTATGGGTATTATTTTTGTAAATATAAAAGCAATAATATTCAATATAACTATAATTTATAATTTTATTTATTAAAAATATATAAAAACCATAATACTCATAATTGCCAATTAACAAAATACCTCAATTTGCAAAAAAGTAAACACTCATAAATTCATAATTTACTGATTTGTCAAATGTTAATGCGAAATGAAAATTACAATCAATAATCTTCATATTGCTCTTTACTGAGAGCATCAAATTCAACATTTGGTTCAACTGCATTTTAACCACAATCTACTTATATGTCCCCTATCTTGAGTATGAGGATTTTTTAGTCATTTTTCAGCCTTGGGCGAGATTTCAAACTTTTGCATATGGTCATACCTTTCTGCCATTCCTTGCTTGCTAGTATTAGAGATCTCAATCCTCAATGTCCTACTCCTTTGTTGTTGATGGACTTGTGGACTTTTGCTTCCTCATGCACTTGGTATGGCCAACCCCCGATCCTCACTCCCTCCAACCAATGCATCCTTTGGTATGTCTATTCTCAAACCCTTGCACTCAGGTATGCACTTTCACAGAACATTCTTTTGACATCATATCAACAAACCCTAAATCGTAGAGTTGAGCACTTGTGTTCACCCACTGGGTATGAGGTTTTGGAGATCAATGGATGAAACCCATTGGTTTCCTAGAGTACGGAGGATGAAACTCCTTTGGATTCTTGAGGGCAACTTCATATGGAGGTTGCATTTGCACTTCAAGTTGAAGACTTTTAGTAATTACGAAGATTTAGCATTTAGACATTTCAACATTCTAAGTATTTTCTAAATATATTTGTGATCATTGTAATCATTGTTATCAAGTAGTGTTTGAAGTAACAAATCTTTGTAATCATTGATTGAGTTATTTGAATAAAATATTCTATTCTAGCTAGTTTATATGAGCAATCGATATGAATGTGTCTTGTTGATATTTTAGATTTAAACATTTTGGTTGAGACTCATTACACTATTTTAGATCTAAGTATTTTGCATAAATATTTAGCTAAGGGTCATTACAATGGTATGAGAGCTATGATCTTGCCAACCTATAGGGTAACTCAAATTGTGAATGTGTCTTACTGAAAGAGAGATCAAATATTAAAGAAGGGAGCAAAAGAAATTGTAGGCACTAGAGCTAGAAGAAGATATGGCAAAAGGAGGAAGAGAGACCGAAAGTAACAGTTGGGGAGAAACTATATTTTTCCAAGAAAGCATTATTAGATTGCATCAGAGTCATGATGGATTGACAGATCTAATAGTGTAGATGCTACATGCTATAAAAGATTTGAAAATCTTAGAACCTACTAAGGCATCTCGAGAAGGGAGTAGATTATTTTTTTTTTGTGTTACACGGGGACGCGTCCCCTGTCCGAAAATGCACTGTCCCCGTCCCCTACCGTCCCTGAGACAAGGGGACACAAAGGGGACGTCCCCTCGTTGTCTCCGAAATAGACCAAAGAGCAGGGAACAGTAGGAAATGTCCCTGCACATTTGGGGACATCCCACCATCCCCGGGATGGTTGGGAGACGTCAGGGACGTTCCTCGCCGTCCTGGGGATGGCTAGTTGTCCCCAAACGGGTGCGGACACTTCAGCAGCAAAAATAACATAAAAAACTAATGCTTTTATGGTTCTTTGATGCAGATTTGCATAAATTTTTTGTGTATGTTACTGTATATTTTCTGTTTGTATTTGTTTGTATCAGATTTGCATATATTTTGTGTATGGTACTGTATATTTTTTGTGCATGTTACTGTATTCCTTGTGTGTCTTCAGTGTGAATAGCTTTCTACCTTGCTTTCTATCCAAAAGCCTTAGTACTTTGAAGAATGTTATAGGCCTAAGAAATTTGAGGTTACCCCACTGCATTCCTGTTTGTCAGAGCTCTTTTGGATAAAATGCCTGTGCATTTTTAGTTACCAATGTTAGGAAGCATACTTCTCAATCCATCTTCAGGGTAATTTGCTTTGTGTGTCAAGAGTAGTTTGAATAACTGAGAAGCATCAGCATCCAAGGCTAAGAAGTTATGTACTTTACCTAAGAGATTTGCACTATTGGGGTTTTCCTGTTTTTGTTACTTTTGAACCATGGTTTTATTGATGTTTGAGACTGCTGTTATAATGCTTTATTAACATTTATTATGCTGTTATACTATTGCTCTCGTGATTTATTTACATATTGATATTGTTGTTATCAGTTATTGACATATCTCTCTCTTTCCCTCTCTCTCTCTCTATAATATATTAATAAATTATATATATATATATATTTGTATATTGTTGTCCCCTGCCGTCCCCTAAAAATGGCCCCCTAGGGGACGTCCCAGAAATGCGTCCCCTGCCGTCCCCCCGTCCCCGTCCCCGAAACATTGTGGAACATAGTTTTTTTTCTTTTGTGGGGACAGCCCTAGGTTCACCCCAAGTCTAACCTGCACACCCAAGACCCATGGAGTACCCAAGTTGCCCAAACCAAACCCTAGGTGAACCCAAAACCATCCCAACCTTAAACCAATACCCAAATGTACTTTTGTAATTTGATGTCTGCTTTCAAGAACCTGATTACATAGGTCTCTATTATAAAATGATAGTTGGCTTGCAACTTATTCATTTACGGAATCACTTTACAACTTATAATACTTAAACAAATAGTAGGTAACCACTAGAGATACTTAGTGGCTTTACTTTTCATTTAATTCCCTTTTCTTATTTAAATAAAGTTAAAACAAATTTCATTTGAATATTTACAATATTCACCTTAAGTGCACTTAAGACTAGGTGTACAAAGGTTATGGGATCAGATTGCAAGGGCAGCAGTAGTTAACCTATCCTAAAGTCTAC
The DNA here is from genome assembly GCA_007258455.2 of Sequoia sempervirens. NCBI lineage: Eukaryota > Viridiplantae > Streptophyta > Pinopsida > Cupressales > Cupressaceae > Sequoia > Sequoia sempervirens. The sequence goes on along the minus strand of VDFB02092155.1, from coordinate 3,772 downwards.
ATTCGATGATTTGGATAATGGAGAAGAGGCAGTAGAATCTCATTAAGAGAGCAGAAACGAGCCTCAAATCTTATCATGAATGGGTATTTTGTTATGATAAGTTGTTTCTTATCCTAGTATAACCTCTTAACCATGGCAGTAATTCTTGATGCACAGAAGCTGGTTCTAGTTTTCTTGATGTTGCATGAGGTGCTTGAACTCTACAGTGGTTTGTAGGCACATGGTGGTTGTATAGATAATCATAGGCTAGGACTTTGTCATGTTTAATGTTGTTGCTTAGATATGACAACCACCTATTGCAATGGCTAGGTGCAATTAATGCCAACATCACTCCTAGAGCACAAGAATGGAGAATTCTATTGGTGTGGGACTTGACTTGTAGAATGACCTCCTATGTTAAAAAGGCAAGTTAGATATGCATAAACTCTTCACAATTCCTCATAAGAAAATTGTGTGAAAGTAAATCCGATTCTAAAAGGGCTGGTTTGCTAAGGAGAAGGATCATCCTTCTACCATTGGGATGATGTTGATTTAAGATAGCTTCGGTCAGATATAAATGATGATTGCATTCATGCATCATCATCATTTATATTTAACCAAATTGTTCTTAAAATATTAAACCATCAAATAAGTTATTCGAATTTCAGATGATGATGATCCAAATTTGTAAATGGATAAATCGGAATTCATATTAGATGATTGCTGTTTGTTAAATACACACATCTTAGTCTATGGATAACACCGAATGGTTTCGGTTGTTAAGGGAGCCCGCGCGCTCAAGGGACACGTCCCATGAGCGGACGTGGAGACACAACCTCTCATGAGACGCGTCTCTCCTTGAGGTGTGTCTCCCACATATAAATGGGACTTCATTCCCTTATTTGCAAGACATCGAAATCTATAAATGTTCTGCAATCAGCACATTTGATACAAAAGAAATAAATCTGACTTAGAATTCTAGAACAGAATTTCAAACTTAGAATTTCCATAGGTTCTTTTAGGATACAATCTGATAAGATTTGATTAACATTTACATGGTATCAGAGCCAAGTTGAGTGAATCTAAATCAAATCTAGATATCAGATTACTTAGAAAAAAATCGTATTTTTGAAAAATCGAATTCACATCACATTCTTCATAATGTCAAGTGTGATCAGATTTGAAGATCGTCTTGAGGGAGCAAACAACTTCACCTCATGGAAATTCAGAATCATGACGATTCTCAAAGAAAATAAGTTAGACTCATTTGTGAGAGAAAACAAGAGGGAACCAGAGGATGATCCTGAGAAAACTCAATGGATTGAGAATAATGAAAAAGCCATGAAAATCTTATTAGATGCAGTTAGGGACCACATAGTACCTATTCTAGCAAAACATGAAACTGCATATCTAATGTTCAAATCCCTTGAGAGCACCTATGAGATAAACAACACCAATAGGACTCTTGCATTAAAGAGGCAAATCAACAATGTCCAAATAAACAAAGGAGAAACTATTAATGCATACTTCATGAGGATCATTGAACTAAGGGATCAATTATCTACAATTGGATATCAAATTGATAGCAAAGAGTTAACACTAATTGCACTAGGAGGCCTACCAAACTCATGGGAGTCATTTGTTCAAGGAATAAGTGCGAGATCTAAACTCCCCAAGTTTGATAGGCTAAGAACAGACTGCCTTCAAGAGGAAACAAGACTCTCAACAAAAGAAAACAAACAAAAATCCATAGATGAGGACATTCAAGTGCTCAACACATCATCTAATAAAAGGGGTAAGAAAAACTCTTACAGGAAAGGATCATTTAAGAGAAAGAGAAATTCCCATGGAAAAGGATCATTCAAGAAGAGGAAAGACATCTCTCAAGTACAATGTTTTAGATGTGATCAATATGGGCACTATGCAATGAAGTGCCCTGACAGATCAAAACAACAAGCATCATTTGCTAAAGTAGGAAAGTCAAATTCAGACCATGATTCTAAGAAATTTGTATTCTATTCAGCCTTATCAAGTCAAGTATCTAACAATATCAACAACTGGGTGATTGATAGTGGTTCTTCAAGGCACATCACAGGGTTTAGAGAACACTTAGACACTATGACTGAAGAGAATGATGAAGAAGTAACAATTGGGGATGATTCTGCACATCAAGTAAAAGGGGTTGGAACTTGCTCCATCACATTGAAATCTCCTTAAGGCCCTTCCATGAGAACTCCTCCCCGACCGCCTATATGTCTTATAATATCCTTTGATGTCATGTCCCCATTTTTTGACGAAAGCATCGAGTTCTCCGTGAAGTTTGCCTATCAGAGACCCTCAGAGGTCGGCTAGAGTGGTTAGAGGGTCGCTTTGGAGCTTGTCGCCAGATTGGCGATTGATCAATTGGTTTCTGCCGCTCATTCTCGACGCTTGTTGCATCGCTTATTTTTAGCAGCTCTCCTAGCAGCAAGCAGGGACTCGCTATTTTTAGTCGGGCGATCCGGAATCACTTCAGAGTTCGTCAGCATCAGACGGAATAGGAAACGGATAAGTAACGGGAGAAATATTAATATTTAATTACATTGATTAAATATTAATTAATTAATGATTATAATATAAAGTTATAATTTAAAATTATAACTTAAGTGATTTGTCTTGAGGGGTGCGCCCATCATCAGAAGGGGCCAAATGGACATTTAAATTAATATTAAAATATTTGACGGAGACTATTGAAAATAATAAAAGAATTAAAAGTCAATATTTTAATAAAACCCTATCTTTAAGGAAATCGCACTTTTCAGCATAAGAGTGGATTTGCCTTGGGAATTGTAAATTATGCATATTTTGACTTGTTGAAAATTGATCAGTTTTGTCTGAGGCCGGAGACCTTAGGGTTTCATCTCGAAATTCCTTGGAGAACGAGCCATCTCCATCGAATCAGTTCAGAGGGTGTGAGATATCACCCGATTTACTGCCAGTTGTGAGATTTCTTCATCCAGAAGAAATTACAGAGCTTCATAGACGTCTATTTCATCTGGGGTTCAGAGAGATATTCATTCCGGAGGGTTTTCTTGATTGAGGCGCCATTTCAATGATATTCTGGAGAGTTCAAAAGAAGCCGTACAAATTATTGTTTGCTGCTGTCAGCCGTACTAGGTACAGCAGGGCCGTACTTTTCACTTAAGTTGCAGCTTCACATTGAAACACATTTATCTTCAGAGTATTTCTCAGTGTTTGCAACCAGAGAGTATGTATTCATCAAGACGCCATACACAGAGACTTGGATAGTGAATTTGGAGGAGGCCGTACAAACTATACTGCTGTTTCTGACAGGCCGTACTACCTTGTCAGGCCGTACCATCACATAAAGACGTGTCTCCTCTTCTTGAAGGGAACGCCTATTATAATAACTTCAAACCTTCATCAAAGGGGGCGCCTACCAAGCTGGAGTCATCTGCAACCCCTGTTCAGAGGGAGAGAGGCTTTAATGATCTCAGCCGTACCAGATCTGTACTTCAATTGCAGCAAACTACAGGTTCTTTAAATATTGAAAAATCCATTGCTTTTCTATTTGCATGTATTCGGGTTATATTGTAATTGTTTCCAGAAGATTCTTTAATGGATAAGATTCAGTATTTGCAATATATTTGGTTATTTCCAGAGCTATATGATTTTGTTTAGAATTTATATCATTCCTGTGCAAAATCGCCATTCTTCATTTTTATGCAAAAACATCCAAAAAAACCTAAAACCTTCAGAAAGTCAAACAAAACTTTCAGATTCAGGATTAGGG
>VDFB02092154.1:0-22890 GCA_007258455.2 Sequoia sempervirens | reverse complement strand
ACAATAATAAACATATATTAGAAAACCTTTGTAAATTATAAACTCTCCTATTATGTCTAAATAAATGAAGTTGAAATTAAAATGTAAAAGGTTTTTATTTTCTAACAAAAGAAGATAAATATATTAATTGAGAGCCAAGAAAGTATTACAATGAAATGATTTCCAAATAGCAACAGCTATGAATAAAAGCTTGAAAAATAAAATAAAAAAATGTTTTTCAATATGCCACCATCTCCAAGAGAAAACCAAGAATCCATCAAAACACACAATCCCAAATAAGATTCTAATTAACCTAAATAACTTTATTCAATATTTTAATGGAGTACTATCAATACAACTCAAATTAGGGGTCTATTTTATTAAATTTTTCAATATTTATACCATTTATACTTATTGTCCAAAAAATATAAACCGTTATTTGTATCACTCTTAAAATAACTTTATTCAATATTTTAATAGGACACTATCAATGCAGCTCAAACAAGGGAGTATTTGTTTTGTTGTCCAAGAAATGTTAATTGTTTTCTATATTACTCTCCATTAATATACTCTTGTTATCAATGTACACAATTTGCACAACCATCAAATACATAAAAAATAATCATATATAACAACCTTTAGTAAATTGACATAAATTATTTAAATAGTAAAATTTAAATCCCTTAAATATTATTATTGAAGCATCAATTTTACTGTTTGTGATATATAATATATTTAAATGTTGTTATATTACTTAAAATTGAACATTTAATATATTTAAATATTTAGATATGCATGACTTCTTGTAATAGCTCATTTTTTATGAGTTGTGGAAGTATTGTAAATAAATGGTATATTGGAAAGGAGCTTTTGGTAAAGAAAATGTCTATCACACACAACATATAATGTTTATTACCAAAATTATTTAGGATTTGTAAATCTTTTTTTTTTATCATTTAAAAGATTTTTATCTTTTAAAATAAAATATTTTTTAAATGATTTTGAATTTGTAAAGATTGTTGTCTTCTTTATTAAGTTGAGAGAAATATTTTACAATAAATAATTAAAATTATAAAATAATTGTCAAGTAAATAAATAACTCTTCAAAAAATAAATATAGTTCTTGAAATAAAAATTAATGTAAAAAATAAAAAATAAAAATAGTTCTTAAATAATTTTAAAGTAATAAAAAAGAGCTCTTAAGTAAATAAAAATAATTTCATATAAAGATAAATAAACAATGTGATTAAATTAAAATAGTCATTAAAAAGTTAAAAAACAAAAAAAATAGCTTTCAAGTTAATCAAAATATCTTTTAAATAATATAGAATAAATAATTAATTTTTAAATAATTTTAAAAATAAAATAATAAAAAGACTTTTATGTAAATAAAATAAATGTAAAATAATTCTTAGATAAATAAAATAAAATATTTTTTCTTTAAATTAAATGATTGATGTAAATAAAGATACTTCTTTAAATAAAAAGAAAAGAAATAATTAAAAATAAAATAAAATAATAATTATTTTGTATTGTTCCTCTCAATCTTATTATAGATGCAACATACAATTGATATTATTAAATCTAAATAACTAGATTAAATATATATCTAATAAGAGGATTACAATATGATGAGCAAGCATAAATACAAACCAAAAGTCGTACTTCAACTAAGCTTCCATGAGCAAGGGAATCCCATTTGTCAAAGTCACTTAAGGGATGAACTTGGCACAATCTGAGAATTTGAACCTTGGTAGATTATGTGATTAAGGAACTTACCGCCATCCTCATTGATTGTGTTCAATCAATTGAACCACAACCAAAATATTTTGGATATAAAATATGTTATTGCCATAATCCAAAACATACCAATATATATATTTATTTATTTGAATCCCAATTCTTTTAAAAATAAGCACCTAATTTAGTTTATTAGATACATTCTGCTAAATAAATTATATTCATATTGGTTTTAATTTGTTTTTTTCAACTACATAATGTGGATGATTCTATTTTCATGGTTTCTCTTATCCAGGGATGAAGCAAGGTTGTTGAAGAGTATTGTAAATTATGTTTTGAAAAAATCGAACAAAGAGTCATTGATGGGTGCAAAACATCCTGTGGGTCTTGACGAATTAGTAGAAGATTTTGAAAAAAATGTTCTTGAAGATTCCAAAAATGTGCAAATTGTGGGGATTGTTGGCATGGGTGGGAGTGGAAAAACCACTCTTGCAAAAGAATTGTATAACAGAAAAATGTCCTCCATCTATAAATGCAGTTTTATTTTTGATATAAGAGAAGCAGCAGCTAACAAAAATCTGCACTCTAAGCAGAAAAGGATGATGGAAGACCTTGGTTTCAATGATGTATCATTTGATAACATAGAAAGAGGAAAAACAATCCTAAAATCCAAATTGAGCTCTCTTCAAGTGCTTATTGTTTTGGATGACATAGATCGTCAAGATCAATTAGATACTTTATTGCCAATAACAGATTTTGGAAAGGGTAGTTTAATTATTGTCACAAGTCGTGAATTAGGTGTTCTTCAATCATGGGGAATCTCCTCCATTCACCAAATGAAAAAATTAAATCCTGAACATGCTAAGGATCTTTTGTGCTGGCATGCTTTCCTACAATCCTCTCCTCCAAATAAATTTCAAGATCTTGTTGAAGAGTTTATACAATTTTGCAATGGACTGCCCTTGTCTCTTAAAGTATTTGGAGGGCTACTTCATGGAAAGCCCAAAGAATATTGGAAATCTCAATTAAATAAGGCATCAAGAATATTGCCTCATGACATTAAGGAGAGGCTTAAAATAAGTTTCGATGCATTAGATGAGGAGGAACAAGAGATCTTTTTAGATGTAGCGTGTTTTTTCATTGGAGAAGAAAAAAGTTTGGCCATTGAAGTGTGGGATGGGTCAGGATGGGATGGGATACATAGTTGGGAAGTGCTTGTGAATAAGTGTCTGGTTGAGGTCGACGAGCGCAATCAAATCAAAATGCATGATCAGCTGAGGGATCTCGGAAGAGAAATTGCGAAGGGAGGGCCACCCTTCCGTGTTTGGTCAACACAGCAAATCACAGAGATTCAGAAACAGAACGCGGTGAGCTTAATATATTCTATTACATGCTCTCTAATATACTTAGCATGGAACCCTTGTTCGTTCATTGTCGCTATCTTAATTGTTTTAAAGCTTTTTGCTTTTGCATTTTCCATTCAGGAAAGAGCGCTCATTAGGGGGATTAAAGCATCAACAGATGATTTCTATGAAGAGTGCCCATCTCATACCGGTACACCTTTTGAAGAGTTTGTGGAGCTTGTGAGAGGCTGTTATAGAAGGTTTAAGGGCCTTACACCTTCTATCCTTGTTGTTGAGGGGAAGTATTTTACAGAAGAACTAGCAACACTATTTCCAGGCCTTATCTGGCTGCGATTGCTCAATTTTCCGGAGATAGCTCTTCCGGCGAGGCTAATGTTGAAGAATTTAAGAGTTTTAGAGCTTCCAAATGCTAGATACTTAAAAGAATTGTGGAATGACACTGCTGCTGATGTAAGTATATTCATTTTGCTTTGTCAATATTTATACAATCATATGTTTAGTTAGGTGTTCCATAATTTTTCACGGTTTGCTCTGAATTGAAATGCAATGTGGCTGCAGGCTCCATTGGAATTAAGATTGCTGAATCTTGTAGGTGCCCCAAGTTTCCTCAGATTTCCGAGGACAATAGGATGTCTTAAACATTTGAGAAAGATATGCTTGGATTCTGACGGTGATACACTTTCGAGGGCAAGGAGACGGGAAGAAATTATTTCAATGGGCATTTATCCATATCGTCTTCAAGGTCCACGGGAATATATTCCAATGGGCAGTCTTCCAGAAGAGTTTTGTCTACTTGAATCGCTGGAGCACCTCCGGCTAAGTGGATGTGGCGAGCTAACATCACTGCCTAACAACTTTGGCCTTTTGACAAATCTGCGACATCTGGATTTGGATTATTGCCCGAAGCTGAGGATGATTCCTGATTCTTTTAAGCAGCTTATACATCTACAGTATATCAATTTCTATGGTTGTCAGAAGCTCACCTTCACGTCAGAGAACAATTTCATTTTGGAAAATATGACAAAGCTGGAGACTCTGGATTTTTCAGACTGTTCAGAATTGCAGAAGCTACCTCAGCATATCACAAATCAGTTGTCGCTCAGACATCTGTATTTGACAGGCACCAGGTTAAGGGAATTACCAAGTAACATTGGTAAACTGAGCAAATTGGAGGTGCTGGCAATAGGGGGTGTAACGTTGGCAACTTCTATTACGAATTTGTCATCCTTGATTAGTCTTAACATTTCTAGTTGTAGTAGATTGAAAACTTTACCTGAGTCTACAGGTCATTTGTCCTCTTTGACTAGTCTTAAGATTTCTATTTGTAGTGGATTGAAAACTTTACCTGAGTCTACAGGTCATTTGTCCTCTTTGACTAGTCTTAAGATTTCTAGTTTTAGTGGATTGAAAACTTTACCTGAGTCTACAGGTCATTTGTCCTCTTTGACTCGTCTTAACATTTCTAGTTATAGTGGATTGAAAACTTTACCTGAGTCTATAGGTCATTTGTCCTCTTTGACTAGTCTTTCCATTGATAGTTGTAGTAAATTGAAAACTTTACCTGAGTCTTTAGGTCATTTGTCCTCTTTGACTCGTCTTTACATTGATAGTTGTAGTAAATTGAAAACTTTACCTGAGTCTTTAGGTCATTTGTCCTCTTTGACTAGTCTTTCCATTTATAGTTGTAGTAAATTCAAAACTTTACCTGAGTCTTTAGGTGATTTGTCCTCTTTGATTGTTCTTTCCATTTATTGTTGTAGTAAATTGAAAACTTTACCTGAGTCTTTAGGTCATTTGTCCTCTTTGACTAGTCTTTCCATTGATAGTTGTAGTAAATTGAAAACTTTACCTGAGTCTTTAGGTCATTTGTCCTCTTTGACTCGTCTTTCCATTGATAGTTGTAGTAAATTGAAAACTTTACCTGAGTCTTTAGGTCATTTGTCCTCTTTGACTTGTCTTTCCATTGATAGTTGTAGTAAATTGAAAACTTTACCTGAGTCTTTAGGTCATTTGTCCTCTTTGACTAGTCTTTTCATCTATAGTTGTAGTAAATTCAAAACTTTACCTAAGTCTTTAGGTGATTTGTCCTCTTTGACTGTTCTTTCCATTTATTGTTGTAGTGAATTGAAAACTTTACCCGAGGCTATAGGTCATTTGTCCTCTTTGACTAGTCTTGTCATTTCTTCATGTAACAAATTGAAAACTTTACCCGAGTCTACAGGTCATTTGTCCTCTTTGACTAGTCTTGAAATTTCTGATTGTAGTGGATTGGAAACTTTACCCGAATCTATAGGTCATTTGTCCTCTTTGACTAGTCTTGACATTTCTCATTGTAATGAATTGAAAACTTTACTAGAGTCTGGATGCCATTTGTCCTCTTTGGTATCTTTATCTGAGCCTGTAGCAAGTCTTACTCAGTTAGAAGAACCGAGCACAGAGTCTACTCAAGAGAAGTCTCTTCCAAAAACAAGTGCGCAGTTTCGCAAGCTTCAAAGTCTGTATATTGATGACTGTCCGATCACAGAACTGGCTTACCTGTCGGGTTCCTCTTCTTCTTCATTGTGCAACCTCAAAGAGATTTCTTTAGGCTTCACGCTTGTGTCGAGGATTTCAATCTCTCAAGAATGTTGCCCCAGCCTGGAAACTCTAAAACTTCACTGGAATGAGCAGTTAGTAGAGATCGAAACCTTGCCAACATCAGTCAAGGCCTTAGAGTTGGAGGAATGTAGAATGCTGAAGGGCATAAGTGTTATTGGTCGCATGGTAAACCTTGAGACACTGTCTATACAGGACTGCGGGGATGAGTTCGAGGAGCTTCCAAATTTTGCAGATCTATTCTTCCTCAAAGAATTTGAAATCATAGAACCTGCTGTTCAACTTAAGCAAATAGAAGGCTTGGAAAATTGCACATTATTGGAGACGTTGAGAGCAATAACTTGCTGCAACGTGCCGGTCATTAAAAATCTTGAGCATATGGAAAGACTGAGGACAGTAGTGCTCTCAGCAGCATGCAACATATCAGCAATCGAACCTTGCCTTCAAACTATAAAGGTAATAATAGTCTTCAGATTCATCAACTAATTATTATCTCTCGAGTGTTAATTGGTTGACCATAAATTTTATAATGTTTGCAGAAATGGCCATATGAATGTATAATATGCGCAAGAACAGAGCATGGTGTGGAATCAGTTGTGAATTCCTTTGCCTTTCCTGGTCTCACTTTGGTTGATTCATGCGTGGAGGAGATTGCTGATCAATACAGTACTGTGTTGAGGTTAAGATGGAGGCAGAGGCGTTCTTCCAACGCGGCAGCGATGGTGTGCTTTGCCATAAATACCACTTCAGCAGGTGCCTCTGTAAAGTTGAGGAACAAAAGTATAGGTAATGGAATTGGGATGTCCGACCTGGAAATAGGCTTCTATGTACTGGAAGAGGGGAAATGGGTTGTCATAGGTGTTTTCACACAACCTTCCCACTGGCTTATGAAAGAGGAGTACCTTCTCACCATATGGGACTCCGGAAAGCGAGTGTTTGATGATGAAGTGAGAGGAATGTTAGTGATGGGCGAGCAAGCGAGTGTTGAAGAGGCTTTTAAAAAATTACTGCTATATTTTGGGGATGTGAATAGGCTGAAGCGAAAAGCTAAGCAAATAGAATAGAGATTTGTGGAGGCTTTTATGAAATGCCTGCAATGTTTGGGGATGTAAAATTAAATTAAATTTTCATCGAATGCAAGGAAAGTATAAATTTTCAAAGTTTTTAAGGTAAGTTATACATGAATTTATTTAAATATAATTGAAAAATAAATACAATTCAGTTTTTCAATTAGGTTAAGATGTTTTTTAATTTGTAAAAGTTTTTTTTTTATAAGATTATTCAAAAAAATCAATTAAATATATACTAATATAAATTAATTGGAAGATTTTTATGAATTATTATATTTTTAAATTTAATATTAATTAAAAAAGAAAAAGTAATCGATAAGAGATTTATGAATGGATTTGATAATATATGATGAAATATATTATCATTCAATTTATTTTCTCATTTTCAACATTAAGTTCTTCCTCACACATAAGAAGCATATGTATACCTAGGAGAAATACTTAAATATAAATTACATCAAAGGTTATTTTTTGTATTAAATAAGTACATGATATTAGACAAGTTTAGGTATGGATTTACTTATATTCTAATAGTATAAATGGTAATATGAGCTATACTATTTTTCATTAATTAATGAGTTTATGACCTAAACATTCATTTTCATTGATCAATTCAAATATATTACTTCCAAACTAATATAAGAACTCATCTAGTGATTAAATAATATCAGCGCCTATTTAATCATGCAAAGATCTTCCAGATTTTTAACACCCACATCATTCCTCATTTCACCTTTATTTCAGAGTAGACCAAGAGCCACCAAGGTTCCTAGTGCTTCCTCTGAAACAACAACACAATTGTCAATAATCTCTCTAACCTGTTGTGAAATTTGTTTGGCAATTTGCAATTTCCATTCCACCCCTTTAATGCATGGCACGCAACGAGTGTCTGAAGCATTGGGTATAACCTGTTCTACAACTAGCTTCCCCATATCATAGTTTAACATCAACTTCAATTTAGTTTGATAATTATTCCACAATTTCTCTTATTTTTCAATAGTAGTAATCTCACCACCTAAAGTGGCCCTCAAAACACTTGTCTCTTGGAAGCATTTAATTGGGAATTTATTCCAATCATCTATGGCCCTGCTTAGGCTTTGAAAACTTTTAATTTTAGTCAATGCCTCTTTTCCAACTACAATAAGTGATTCTACAAAAGAATCTACCTGAGAGAGAGGCTGAGGAATGAGTTCAAAAATGGATTTAAGACATCCGGTCAAGTCTCGAACCTGGGCTTTCAACTTGTCCTTACTTTCTTTGTCCTTTTTCAATCTCTCAACCATCTTGGTCACGAATACCTAAAACATTTGAACATCTCCATCCCTGGTAGGAGGACCAAGGTCTATTATGTTCACTTTGAAGTCACCTGCTATTGCCTAAGAAACATCCCTTTGCACTAAAGGGTGTGTAATTTCTATTTGAAGTCTTCTTGATTTTGTATCATCTATTAGCCTAGCGGTAGTCTTTAACCTTTTAGGCTTTGGAATTGAAGCCCTCTACAACAGTTGACCCACCATATCCTGCTTAGGAAAATTAGGTTGTATAGTTTTTCTCTTTCATGACAATGAATCCTCCAACCAAATTGGAGTTACCAAAACCTTAGTTGCCTTAAGACCTGGAGACTCAAATAGTGTCCGAGTGACTGGAGGAGTGTCCTGTATAGGTGCAATGGTTTGTGACCTTTGAGATGTACCTACCTCTCTGATAGGTGATTCATCTTGGGATTATGAGGAATTGATATTTGGGGTTTCCAAACCCTATTCTTCTTCTCCTTAATTTTCCTTTTCTAGAGTAGGCAGGTTGAAGATATCTTCTCAATAGGTTTGTGAATACACATTCTTATTTGGTGGGTCCTCATCGCAATCTCCTTGTGCTCCAGATGATATTGACTAAGGAACATTGCCAGTTGATGGCCCACTAGCAGAGCCTTGAGAAGTGCCTTCAACGGGTTAGGAATCTTTAGACCTAGTATGAGGATGAGATTGTTTAGTTCTCTTCTTAGTCACCCATTCTCGTGTTCTAGGCAAAACATCAACAATCCTTGCTTTGATGGTTTCTTTTTCTTTAAATTTACAGTCCATCGCAGGAATAGGTCAGTTTTCTATTAATTCAATATACACTGGGTCCACCATATTGGACCCATCTTCCATAATGCCTTGTAAATCACACTTCAAATCATAAATGATTATCTATTCCACTGTTAACCTCATCCAACTCCTTCTTACCTTATAGTCATCAAAGCAATCAACCCAATAATCTTCAAGGTTTGATTGATGATAAAAATTGGGGCCCAATTTCAAATTATTCTTAATGTAATCTTTTAAATCAAAGGGAACTCACTCCTCATATGAGTGCATATTATACCTAGACAGTTCCTTTTCAATATTAAGAGCATCTGACATTGATTGACAACTATATGCACCAAATCCAAAAGGAAAACTTACTGTCAATCTTTTCTTGCATTGGCATATTTTGTTAACATCAACCAATTATCTACTTACATCGATAATCACCCATTTGTCTTTAGGATATTTAGGCAATTTTAAAGGAAATTCGACATATCTGCCAACTCTAATGTATGCAAATCTCTAGAACTAGATAAAATGGTTTCCATAGAAATCAATGAACTATATTGTTTTAGGAGATAGCGACATTGTAGGACGTCCTTGCAATTCTCTAACAATTCTCATGGTAAAAGTGTCAACCACTCTTCTAAAATGTAAAAATCTCTTGTGAAGCGGGAGTTTATCAAAATAATCATAAATTGGCACCTTTCCTGGAGGAAAATCACTTGGTCTTAGTCCAGGCCACAGTCTAGTGTTGTCAAGGGCATATATCAAATATGAGGACATGGAAAAACTTGTTTAGAGTAAAGAATGCCATTAAATCATGTAGACGGTCACTAATGATTTTTGCCCAATCCAGGAATTGTTCTCTGCTCAATATAATTTGGATGAAGAAATACATCCACTCTTGAAAGCCATGAACATTCTCATTTCCCCTTACCCTATGTAATAGCACCACAATGTCTGCCATCTCTTCTACAAAATAATTTGTGTAGGTTTCGAGGCAATTGGGATTTTCCCTTTTTAGGTTTAACCAACCAATTCTTTGCTATCACATTTTTGTAAACCCCTTTCTTCGCAATAAATTCAATTTGGGAATTTGTCATGTTCATCTGTGAGTACTCACCCCTCTCTAGAATTCTTAGACAAGACACAAAGGTGGACTTCTTCATTTTCAAAACAAGTTTATTATCCTCTGTTCTAACCTCCTGTGTTTGTGAGTTATAATGCTTAATGCATTCGAGAACAAGCTTGGGGTATTGCACAACTAAGGGGAACACAACAACCTCAACTAACCCGCTGCCTAATACTCGTTCAACAATGGGAAGAGGATTGGGTTTATTGAATTTTTTCCGTAATTCATCCAAATTGATAGGCCCTAACTGAGTATCACCAATTTTTGGCCCCTCATATGTCAACCTAGACACATATTCACAACCGGCATATTTAACCCTCGCCATAGATAAGAAATGGTAGTTTCTGACAATTGATGTTTTCTACAATGCAGGTAGAAATAATCTAGAAAATAGACTGAAATGAGCGGATTCTAAAAATACCTTGATAGCAAATCTTGCAACTTGAACTTCGTGCCTCATCCAGCTCATCCTCAAATATTTTGCATCACAATGAGAATGTTTACCAACACTTTAACTTCTCAAAACTTGACTTCATGGAAAAACACGAAAGTAGATGAGCATTTAATGCCTTAACTTGCCTCATGACATGTGGTAGCTGCCGTGTCACCACTTCCAATATAGCCATCTTTCAAATATTGAAAACCAACAACTATGAGTTGTAAGGTGGGAGGTTAGACAAACTACACAAATATGCATCAAGTTTGAATATCATAACAAAACACTGCCCAAGTGTCAGGAACATAACGTTTGACAAAACACACAAAACACCGCTTGGGTAAGGAAAGACATGGGAAAGTGATCAAAATAAGCACAAGCAGCAAAGTGAGGGGTTCAACGAACTTTACAAAACATCGTCCGGGTTCGAACTATGACATAAAAAACCACCTATGTTAAAATTAAACTACTTATGGGTTGGCAAGTGACTTAATGAAGCAGGACAAAAATATAGTGGTAACACAACTTACCTAATTTTTCTTAGGACAATCAAACACACACAACTTGCAAAATTCCAAGAGAGAGATGGAGAGCACACCACAAGCAATCCCCTTCCTTTTCCTATCCCAATTAATTTAAATCCTACTCCTATCCAATTCAAAATGAGACCAAATTCAAAATTTTAAATCTTTCCTTAGAGAGGGTTTTTGAGAGAAAATCCTTCATAAATGAACAATCCTCCAAATAGATAAGTCTCTTTCCTATTTGTTTTAACTTTCCCTTTTCATTATTTTATTTCTTTAATTTCAACTTTAATTTATCCTTCCCAATGTTCTTGCTCCTATGGAGGTAGAGTTGGTGGTTGTAGGGATGGTGAAAGGAACTTTCCTCTCTTCTAAGCTCTTATTGAGGTGGAGTTTGTGCGAGGTGGAGTGTAGTGGCTTCATTGGGAAGGTGTCTCATATTAGCCTCTCCTATAGAGGGGAGCTCTCTCCTATCAAGGTGGTGTTTGAGATGGAAGATTAGGTGGATTGGTGCTACTTGGTGGGTGATGCTTCTCATAGTTTTGCTATTCTCTCAATCCTTATTTTTCCTAGTTGCTCTCTTATTGAGGTAGGGAGCTCGGGAGGAAAGCTTGTTCTTGAAGGGTGCTATGGTAGCCCTTGTTGGTTTACTGTGGATCAAATGTTGCAAGCCATGTTTAGCGCCTAGCTGACTCAGGCACTCCCTTTAAAATGATTGGGTTTTAGGTTCATGTGAATTCCTAGTTGTAAAAGGGTTTTCAACCCCTTCAAAACTAAATCTCCGTAGTCTGTTTTGTCATGTGTATATTTTGGTTGACTACTGATGTTGTGCTATTGATTGTTTGTGTTCCTATCTTTTTGCAGCTTTCTTTGTTTTGGTTGGGGTTTATGGTCCCCTCAAAACCGATATGTAAGGGGTTTCTGGTCCCTGCAAAACCTATTTTTTGCTAATCAAAAGCAATAATTTAAAAGAATAAAATAAATGTTGAACCCCATTTAAATGATAATCCAAAATAATTAACTTACCCTCTTATTTCCCAAATTTCATATAAATAATATAGCAAGTAGGAAATGAAATATTTTAACTCATAAATTAGATTAGAGATATAACTTCAGGTTCTTAAAATAGGAATCTTTCCTCATTTGATGTAGGTAACTCTATTGGAATTTGAGAAATAGTCCTAACCATATTCTTGAGATTAGAGATTAAAAATAAGTTGATTATAGAAGGTGGAAGTGTCAATTTGTATATAACCTCACTGATGTGTTGGGGCACTTGATAAGGACCACAAATTTGGGACCCAAATTATAATCTCACTTCTCCTTTAATGAATTTTGTTTGTAGGTCCATAGAAAAAAGGAAAACCTAATCAACAAGTTAATGATATTCTATACTTTGATGTTGATCCACCCACTATTTCATGTGAGACCTTGGTGATTAATAAATACATAAAATAATTTTGTAGGTATAGTCAATGTTTCCCTTTTAAATTAATTTAAAGTACCAATTTCCACATTTTATTGGTAAGACAAGTAGATAAAAGCCATGAACTCAATTGCAAAATAGGGATGAAAAGTCTAACTCAAAGTGGATTAGTCTCAATAAAAATATGGAAAAATAAATCATTGTTTCCCATGTCTAGATGTATGTACACTTATTACTCCTTTTTATTCCTTTGAATGTAAATGTGTTGCTATTGATTACTCCAATGATTTAGAATTGTTGAATGCTTCAATGGATGACTAAAATGAATGTATTAAATGTTTTTAAAAATTAGCAGATAACATCAAATTGCATCAAACATGTTTTTAGTTAACTTGAGGGAAGGTGAATCAAAGTAGTTGACAAAATTTGAATTTTGAATTTGAAAATAGAAAGGAACAAGTTCATGACCACAAATTCCCTTACAACCATAGACTTATCCTAAAATAGGGTATTGGTCAAATCAAGGTGACAAACAAATAAATAGAGGTAGGTGTATATATAGGTGTAATAAATGAGTGGATAAGATAAATAGATAAAAACATATATAAATAGATACAAGAGAATCAAATGTATATACATGTATAAACAAATAAAAGACTACATGAAAAATCTCAATTTTATTTAAGATTATGCCATTTATCACTGGATACATATATAAAAACATCACCATAAGAAAAAAATTTAATGAGAAACATTAGGAATATGAAAAAAATTGAAGAGCATGAAGAAAAAAAAGAAAAAAAGAATATCAGGCAGTTATTTGAGAATGACATAACTAGCACTTGTACCAGGGGGTGCAAGGGTTATGCCAATAGAAAAGATATAGAAGTAAACATGGAAAAGAAGTGTAGTGTAAAAAATTTACAATTTTGTTTTTATTTTATACAAAATGTCTGTAATACATATTTGTTGGAAATTAAGTGAAAGCTTTGCAACAAGTTTAATTGTGATTTGCAAAATTTACAAGATCTCTTTTACTATGTTAGAGAATATGTGTTTATGCATGCAAATTCTAGTAGAGAATACGTGTTTATGTAAGTGCAAGCAAAGGGGTGAATATCTACACTGAAGGATTAATGTCTTCCCCATACAATATTTGAGCACTGTAAACTACCTCAAAATTGTTGGCATCCAAAACTTGAATCAAGATATACTAGGTTGCCTCTTTCTTTGTTGTTGCTTGTACTTGTGCTACCACCACTTTCTTAAATGCAAGACCAACATTCTACCCAACAAAAAATCTAAAGCAATTGTTCAAGATTAATGCACAAATACACAAATGCTTTGGCCATTAGAACAAATAATATGTATCCCAAGTACTGCAGTTCATAACCCAAATTCAAACTTTTCAAATCAAAGAAAACAAAAGAAAAATAAATGAAAAATACTTAATTTTCATTACATGGGCATTGTTCCAATTTGTTAGAGCCTAGTTTCAAACTTTCACCTAGTGTGAATTGGGAAAGTAATATCAAATATTAAATATAATTTGCTCTACAAAATTTGCTCTGCCATAGTAATTTGAATGAAATGTAATAGGTTGTAATTGGGATTAATAAATTAATATATACATCTTATAGAAGTGAAAATATATATCATTCCCATGTAAAAACATGACCAAAATTTTTGGTCTACATCATTCCCCAATTTTTGAGCCAAAATAAGTACAATATGCGGATCTTCACTCCTATACAACTTTTCAAATTCTAGCTTAACCGCTTTGCCTAGGCTTGTATTTGAGGATAGTAAACCCAAAAACATCTTACACCAATGTTCACAACTAGTGTTCATTGAATTAAGTGCAGGTTTAAATCATATATGCAGATAATTGTGAGGTGAAGAGGGATTTCATTGACATAAAAAATTGCATCATACTTGCATGAAATGCTTTCACTTCATTTTCATAAAATATCTCTATTAGCTCTCCAAATTTCCACCTTGTTTCCTAAGCCTTGAGTGGATTCAGTAGATTTGGACTAACATGGGACTGCTTTCAAGTTGTGGGTGACTTGTTTGAAAGAAAACCTCCAGTGATAAGGGTTGGCTTCCCCTTTTTGATGCCACCTAACTACTTTAAACTCTAAGATAAGGGTAAGGAATTACAAAAAATAAAACTAATACAAAAAGAAACTAAGGTGATACACCAAAAAACTAGACCTACTAATAGCCTTACACATTCAAATCAATATTTCAAAGCTAACTCACACAACTCCCTTTCCAATGCAATTCACATCAATAATTTATAAAGAGGTCTATAACAGTGTTTTCAAAGGGAAAAAATAAACTTCACAATTAATAACACCATTAAACAACATAGTTTATAACATGTAAACATACATTTTCTGTCAAATGGATGCATGAAACATGGGACAAGTTTGTAAGGAAAATAAATTTTCACAAAGCAAATTGATCAACCATTAATGACACACCATAAAACATGAAGAGAGAAGATAAAATAATCCAATCTATTAATTCAAACTGCTTACTGCATAATAGGCCTATCTGAGTTACAATGTAGCTCTATGAAAAAAAACTCCAAGACAAGCAAGCTATCCTTCTGCTGGAAAAAGAAAGAAATCCCCCAAACTCAAGTATGAAGATACTTAAGCAAAATTGAAACCAAAATCCCACACAAGTGTTTCTAGAAGATTCTGCTTAGATAAAATAGAAAAAGCCCCAAAAGAACCTTCTATAACTCTCTAAAATTCCTTCCACGTGAAGGAAAAGTATTCCAAGTCAATAGTCACCCCCAAAAATGTGACAAAAAATGCCTCCAGCTGGCCTCCCCTTCACAAATTTAGTCCAAACAGTATCTCACACTTCCCACACTTCTCCAAATCATCATTGGTCCTATTACAACATTTGACCACATTCCCCATCATGTAATATGTGTGCTTTTGAAAACACACGGCCTTTTAAAGCATTAAAGATAGTGATTTTGTTAAGTGATTCATAAAACATCACTTAACAAATCACTTTACAATTAAGCCCAAATTAAAGGGCCCCGCCATTAAAAGGCATTACATTTGTATTTGCAATAACTAAAAGTGATTTTAAATCACTTACATGATATTTAAAATATTGAAAACCAATGCAAACATATAATGATATGCTAAAAGTTTACAAAAAATCTCCAAGGCATTGACCACCAACTCACCATATTCTGCATTTTTCCCACACATGCATATGCATTCTTTTACAAAAGAAAAATACCACTTAGCCAATATGGCCAACCTCCAAGTCTCTTGGAAAGCATATTCCACTTTGCATGGCATTAGACAAATAGAAAGCATCACATAAGGGTCACATGGAAAATACATTGTTGTACACTCCCTTGTTGTATGTTGAAAAACACCTAGCAATGATTAGAAGCAAGGGGAACAAAAGTGCTAACATATGATGTAATGTGGAGAGTTAGCCAAGTTTCAAATAAAATGGAAAGTTTGAAAGGCATCGAATTCCTAAAGGAAAATAAAGGTGTTGGCCTCCCCACATATTTCACTTGAGTTGATTTTTAAAGAGCAAGGGATAAAAATCCCATTGAAATTTCAAAAAGGAAGAAGTCAAGCCATAATGATAACATACCAAAATGATGAAAAACATCAACATTTGGTGTTCAAAGAAACTGGAGAACTTGATTTGTCGCCATGAGGGTTTGGAAGAACACAGAAAATGGTGATTTCACTAGTTCTTAGTCAACTTTTTGACATTTTTGCATAAAAGCCACCATGGAAACTCAGGTAATTGTTTCTACTAGGCATAAACCTACATTTTTTTTAACTTGGAGGCCATTTTTGGGCCTTTCCTAACCATATTGCTCATTCATCCTCCTTTTGTTGTTACTTCTGTTGCAAACAACTACTAATGAGAAGTTCATGAAGCTTTGAGGAAGCTTTTAATGGAAAAAACTTTGTGCATTCTAGCATTCGAGCTTGGGTAAGCTCCTAACTGATCTTCATTCACCATTTTGTTTTTCTTTTGTGTGAGCAAGAAAAGCTTGAATGGAAGATTAGAATGTCCTTCATTTTTCTTTCCACCTTTGTAATATTGTTTAGAAATGCTTCATTATTGTAAATCTGGTGCATTTTCTTTTGTTTTATGGCCATATCAGCTCACTATCCATGGCTATGAATAGGAACAAGGTGTCATATGCATTGTTTTCACAAACCCTTATGTATTCTCTTGATTTCCTTCTTGTTCTTCACAAATATTGATAAATGTAGATAACCCAAATGGGTTTTTGGAATATAGGAAAAGAAAGAAACAAATGTGGCTCAACCTTCATTATGTAAATTGGGTCTTCTTGCATTCATGGTTTTCTATCTTATTTCTGCATTTTGAAAAAAAACCCTTACTTGGGTTTCCTATATCATGCATTTTTGTTGAACTCTTCAATTGTTTGTAAAGAACCCAAATGGGTCACTAGATTTTCTTATAGAGCTAAGATTTTAGTAGAATATAGATGATTTTTTAAAGTTTATTTCATTTTCCTATGAAAAGAAAGCAATGTTGGTCCATCTAATTAAAACCCCAAGTGGGTTCTTCATATTTGCAAGGAAAAGGCTACTGCTCACCATTACCTATCATAATGCATAAATGGCTTTTCATTTTTGTGATTCCTGTTAAAATATTTTCATACTGCCATTTTCAGTTATCCACTTCACTTATGTAGAATGCAATAATGTTTTTTATAACAAAACCCCAACATGGGTTTGGTCATTGTGAACAACCTGCCATTTACTATTTTCTGAAAATGCAGGGATTGCCTTGCTTCATTTTGTGTAATAAAGAACTTTTAGTTCTTTTTATAATGAAATACCCTCCAACATCAAATGAGCAAACACCATCTTTAAGTGGATCTTTACAAGTTAGACACAAAGATGATCTCTAAATCCTCCTCCTCGGCTAACTTTGTATACACCTTTGAAAGAATAGGGGAGAATGCTTTGCATGGAGGACACTAGTAGGAAAAAATTTCAAACCCACTGTTTTCCCCTCTAGCTACTCTATTTTAACTGCCCAACGTGAAAGGCAACATTGTCTCCTTAAGATCCATTACATGACTACCTTCTACAATCCTAGTTAGCCAATGTATTCACTTGAACTTGTGTTAGCTTTAAGGAAGCTTCAACTCAGCTACTTAGGTTGTATGCTTCACATGCATGTCTTGCACACCTTTCACATGCTTATCCCACTGTTGCAATCTTCTTATTGAAATACAACCAAAGATAAATTCCTTTCTAGACCACTCTTGGCCCTTTTTCATTTCTTGTTTTCATATTCACTTATATGAAATGAAGAACAACTGTCTATATCCTCACCCCATTATTTTCTCAATGGAGGATACAAGTTGGCCCCTATATGGATCTTCAGTTATCTACCCAATTGTCTTGTTAGAGACCCAACTTCTCTTCTATTTCTTGCTTCCCAGAGTTGAATCTTGTGTAGATACCATACTAATAAAATCATGGAAGGAGTTCCATTTAAGGATGCCTAATTCTTGCATCCTAGGTAAGTTCTCCCAAGAAAAATAATATATCAGGCCCCATTCTTCTTACTCCACCATACATGAAACCTCAATCTGTATTATTGACAACACTACCCATATGCTCAATAACAAGATCATCTACCCCTTGTACGAAGCCACTATCCAATGGCCCAAGGTTAGCTGCTTTAAGCTCTAACGAAAGATCAAGTGATTTTTGCTCAAGTTGTTCTAGTGCAGGATCTATGATTCTATTGACTAAAACAACTTCATATCCTATATTACCTGAAACAGGTGTTCCTTGAAGGTCAACAAGTCAAGGAATTTTCCCTTGTGAGTTGGGGTCTAAAATGCCATAGACATCATAAAATCCATCCATAACCTTTTCAACACCATAGAGGACGATCCTATTGATGGTCTTCCCTTGGATCTTTACTAGCCTTTAGCACTCAAACAAGGAAAGAATTGAAAGCTCATGTACTGTCCTTTTTCATTAGCAAGGTGACTTTCCTCCCCATGAAGATTGTCCACTTTGTCTCATTTATGGATGAAAAACAAGTTTGATATGGCACCAAAATATTTAATGGTTAGCACTAAATCTAACTTGCAAGCAACTTTTATTTTCTTTGGTACCATTAGATGTCATTGCATTTGAATGCCTCTTATAGGTTGTAGTGGTTGTTCCTCCTTTAATACTATTATAGATTACTCTTTTATGTCCTTGATGTACTTGTAGCTTATGTGGACTGCCTTTTGATGATGGTACTATGTTTTATGATGTAGACCTATTTCTCTTAATCTACATGGGCTTGTATCATGATTTGTTGTTTTCTTAATTGTACCCCAATCTTCATGGTTTCCACTTTCTACACATAGTCATCATAGAGATGAGAATCTTCATCAAACCGAAGCTTATTTCCATCTTTTGCAAGCCTTTTCTAAGACATGTGTTGTGTTAGCCAATAGCAGAGGTAGAGTATCTAGGCCACCTTCATTGGCTAGGTTCATGTTGGTTGGATAAAGGTCCTATACTATCCTTATCTTATGACTGCAATGCATTATCCTCATTGTGTTCTTTAGATGTTTGAAGCTTCCCTTGTCTCTTTGCCATTACAACATAAAAGAATGACCTTTCCCCTTTTTCCAAATAACCTTGATGAGCACCTCACCTTGCTACTTGTTAGAGTTTTATTTCCATATTGATAGCATCCTTCAGTGGCTATAACTTTGTCCTCTTAAATGCACCATACCTTGTCATGGGCTGTCATTTGAACCTTGTTCAATTCCTCTAGTGCTATCCTGGGACAACACCCTGATATGATGACTTGGTCATGCACTCTATTCATCATCCATGGCTGCTCCATAAAAGTTCATTGTATTCACAAATACCTTTTCTTTTGGATCTTGATGTCCTATAGCATGACTAAATGTGTTTCATACCTTGTGTTGCTTTATGATTGCTCTAGCCATTGCTTGCTCCATTTCCATCAATAAAGTTATTATCAACTGCATAGCAATTGTGGAGGTAATTCTTGGGACTTAGTAACTTCAAGAGATGTAGATAAAAAGTGATCATTATGTGACACCAAATAGGGCATTTGAAACCATTCCTTTCTTTTACATCTGTAATGCCATCTTTAATATCATTCCTTGTTTTTATTCAGTAAAGTCAAAAGACATTGTTGTTGTCCTGAATGACATGAGAATACATATTGTTGTCCCACTTGAATCTGCTATCTGATTCTGCCACATTTGTTTCCTTTTTTCTCATATGTAGGATATATCTATCTCCTCATTTTAACTTTATTGGATAGCCACATGTCACATATTTGGGTGACCTAATAGCTCTCCCTCATATGTGATGTGTGACTGCCCAATAGGGTTACGGTGAGAGGGGGTTGACAACAATTTGAAATGCTTCCTTATTGTTTAAAAGATGCATGGTTGAACTTGATGCATCTTTTGAATCTGATAATGAAAGTTGATCAACTGGTGTGATTCCATATTGATTTAATGCATTGATAATAGATAAATCTTTGATCAAGTTGCTCAATTTTCTTTTGTTTCAAAGCATGTTGAGCTCTACCCTTGTGGGGGCCACATTTAACCCACATGCTATCATTTGATCTGATATTGAAGCAATAGTCAAACTTGTCCTAAATCTGCACATGAAGCAAACAATTAGAAAATAAATGCATATGTTGGATGTGTTTGATGACTTCATTGTTTTCTGAAACATCCAAGGTTTTCATGCTTGTTTAATGCACTTATGGATCAATTTATACATGCATAGGTAGGTGTGTATGTAAGGATTGAATCTTTCATTGCTTAGAGCTTCAATCTAACATTATGTTTTCTTTAGATGCAAGGTAAGGAGCACTATAGAGCTGGGAGGGACACAAGCGACTCGGGGTAGCAGCAAAGCAGTCAGACAACCTACAACTAGTCATTCTCAGATAATGGCTAGTTCAATTATTATATGCACATTTCCTTTCTTCTACTTATTCATGCATGAAATATTTCATATGTTCATTGAATAAGAGAGTTAGTCCCTTGGCTTGTGAGGGACATGTATATTTCAAGAAATTATTAATAAAAGACTACATTTTTATATTTATGATTCTCTTTCACATTTGCTGTAATGCAAGATTGAAATGACAAAATGTAATCTACTTTGTTTTGACAATCATTTCTTCATGCATATTGAAATTAATTATTTTATGGTTTATCTTTAAATGTTTAAACAACATGAAAATAACAAACATTAGGTTACCTGATTTCAGCTAAAAGCTAAAAATTAGGTAACATTTTTTGGGGACATCTACTGCATGTTTGCCTGCTAAACATGAGACCAGTTGCCTAAGCTTATCTATTGGGCACGAGGTCACTTAGAAAACCAACACCACTTGAAAACAACATTGTAGATTGTTGTAACTCATTAAACTGGCAATAGACACTTTGAAAACCAAGAAAAACCAACAATGTAGAAAGAAAACTACCACCCAACTATGCAAAACAACACTTCGGGAAAACTAGAAAAACTTAACTAATGTGCATCAACACTTAGAGAAAACGAAACCTACTCTAATATGTACAAAGTAGTTTGGTTAAACAAAACCATTGACAGGTTTTGTAAAATAACACCCTTTCTTAATCAGCAACTAATGCATTACATG
The DNA here is from genome assembly GCA_007258455.2 of Sequoia sempervirens. Classification (NCBI taxonomy): domain Eukaryota; kingdom Viridiplantae; phylum Streptophyta; class Pinopsida; order Cupressales; family Cupressaceae; genus Sequoia; species Sequoia sempervirens. The sequence goes on along the minus strand of VDFB02092154.1, from coordinate 1,834 downwards.
ATTATGCATTGTTGAAAGAACATGAAGCACATGCAGATATTCAATAGATTGTAGCAGTGTTTCATAAAAATTGCAAATGAACTTACTTGCACCCTGAAAACGATCATGCATATTGCTATCCTAAACTGGATAGGTGAGCTGAATTGGATCATCTTCAACTGTAACTCCAAAATCAACCTCTTCCTTAATTGCATCCTCATAATTGGGTGCAAGCATGATCTCTGGCACTTTAGTGGCCTCTAAATTGGATATATATCTAGTGGGGCAGCCTCTTGAATGAACAAAGCTTGGGATTTCCTTGGTGATCTCTTGTTTGTAAGACAAACAAGGCACTTGATCACCCACTTGCTTCACATACCGCTGTTCCAAATGATCACTCATCTCTTCAATGGAGAACAATGAGATGGGGTCCTCCAACACACTTTCAATCAAAACATCAGCCTCTGGCTCTTTTATACACCAGAAAGGAAGCTATTTATAATTCTCATTACTACTAAGAGAAAGGTACTCCAAATCAGGCTTGTCTTCTTCTACAGAGGAAGAAAAGTGTTCAAACAATGAAGGAGCTTCCTGAAACAGAGCTTCAATTGATATATTAGCTTTCAGCTCTTCTGAACAATATAAAGGAAGCTCATCTGACCAAACAAGGCATTGCACATCAGGTTCATGAGAAGTTTCTTGTTCAAACCTGTGAACCTGTTGTTGAATTTCAACATGAGTGCCAAACTCTAACAGATCTGATTTCTTGTCCTCCAATTTTGAACAAAAGTGTTCAATTATATCAGTGTACACTTCTTCATATAGCTCAACATCAGCTTTCTCATGCATAACATGCTCAAAAATATCAAATCCAGTCATACACTACTCCTCTTTAGCCTCATGTTGCTGACTTGTGACCAGATTTATGCTCTCCTCATCGTGTTCAATGAAACATGGAAGATCATCAAATGAAAATATAAAATAATGATCTTCATCACCCTTTTTAGCCTCTTCGAGCTGCTGTCTTGATCCTTGAACTTGCAACCGCTTGATGTCTTCTTGTTGTTTTGAAACAACATTTAGAGTGGGAAAATTCACACCTTCTTCATTCCAAATTGTACATTGCTCTTCTTGGTCAACCTTTTCCACCATTTCACCTTGCTATCCTGTTGGAACATTTTCACCATCTTGGAGAACAGTGAGAGGATCATTAGCTAAAACATTGCAAGAAACATTTTGAGAATTCTTCTCCTGTTCAGCCTTTTGCAGCTATAGTCTGTATTCCTCCATGGCTAAATGTAGCAAGTTCACACTTCTATTCTCCACCATGTTGATTGTGTTGTGCTAGCCAAGGGTCTTCTCTTCATCAACATCATCGTTTTCCTTTGTTATCACATTTTATTTATCATTCCCAAGCTCTTGTTCAGACATAATGGAAGCTAAAAGATTTGTCTCTTTCTCTACAAGCATCTCTTCTTTAGGTTGTTCTGGAACATAAGTGGTTGGTTGATCCTCCCTAATGGGTTCTTCACAAGGATCCCTTTGTTCAATAAAGGGCTCTTGAACAAAAGGAGAGCCCCTAAAACTTGGGAAATTAAATTCTCTAGGCTTCTCTATAGGTTGAGCTTGCTTAAGGACAAAATCCTAAATTGAAACAAGATTTCTAAAGCTTGGGGACTCAAACCTAGCAGGATGAAGAGATTCACCTTGCTTGAAGCTTGGACAATTGGACTTGGGAACTCCTTTATTGATAGGATTATTCAATATTATAGCAAGAGTTGAGATGAGACTAGGAATTGAATTTTCATACCTTAGTTGGCATTGATAATCAAAATAAGCTTGACTACTTTGCACC
>VDFB02092153.1:0-13605 GCA_007258455.2 Sequoia sempervirens | reverse complement strand
GTACATAAAAATTACAAGTACATATGAAACTATGAATCTATTTCAATGTATGCATAATCAATAAAAGATCTTATAAATTTTAATTCAATCAAATTTGAGTTCAATTACCTTTCCCTTATCCAACACTGTGCCTCCATAGTCTAGAGAGCATTGCAACTCACTCGCACTAGGTGTTTGCTACAAGCAGAGAGTAAGATAAACATATAAGTTAATATATAATTTCATTATTGACAATTCAAATGACAAGCAAATATACAGTAAAAAAATGTAAATGAGTGAGTGAAAAAATACATACTGTGTGCATGTCAAGGCAAAATGAAATGGCCCTAAGGGTGCTATCTATCACCTGTGTGAGCTCCTCCTTAGACATTAACTATTAAATAGACCATGCAAATAAATATTAGTACTTGATACTATCTCTTATTAATATTCATTTTTTAAAAAATGCAAGTTATGAATTTACACCTTAAATGTTACCTGTGTAACTACTCCAATGTCCACCTCTCTAGCAGGAGAGGACTCTGTAGGGTGTGCTCCACTTCTCGCATGTGATCTCGCTATAATCTCCACATCCCTCGATGTCATAATCATAAGGCTCCAATGGATGCCTGTGGGGTTATACAATAGACTCCAAACATATATTTGTCAAGTAATGATTGCAAATATGCGTGGCACAATAAATATGTGGGACCAAGGAGGATGATGCAGTAACACTGGATCCATTGCCAAGATCACCAGACTATGGCTGAGCTACTGAAGAATCATGGGAAACCAAAAGACCACTCAAAGAGTGAATGACCTGGATAGTTTGTGTGGTTGCATCCTCCGTAATATCTGGATTTTGTACTGGAGGTGGCGAAGGAAGGGGAGGACGGGGAACATATGGGCGCTTAACTACTCTAGCTGCCCCTGACCTATCCTGAGGCATACCTCTACCAACGCCTTGGAAGGGTTTAATGTCAAAGTAATTGACATGATGCCCTAACAAAAACTCAGCATATAATTTTTTAATAAAGTAAAAGGTACATCAAGATTATTGTTGGGTGGTTTATCAAAAACCATACACCAACGATCCCAAAAGTTATCTACTATGCCCCTATGCGTGCACCATTTTATAGAAAGTTTTGGCTTGTTAACATTAACTGGCAAACCAGTGCTGGGGTTAATAAATAAAGAGGCTATTTGGGCTTTTGTTATTTGGAGATCTTTCACATCATCATAAGACATTCCACATGCATAATATTGCCTCATGGTTTCTCGCCATGAATGAAATGCATTATGTTGGGTGGAGAGGGTTTCTACATTTGTAATTATTCCTGTCAATGTGGTTGACATACGGGATAATCGAGGGATTTTCCTATAAACATCACAAATGCCCCTCAATTGCTCCAATTTTTCATGAATTAACTATTCAATTGATGGCTACGTAGGTGGTGGAGCATTTGGAATTTCTGCATTTTGATTCTCAGCTGGCGAATTTTCATTTTCAACTGGTGGAATTTGTGCATTTTCATTCTCGGCAGCCATAATGCCTGATTAAAGTTAAAAAATAATTAATCTAAAATTAGACAATATAAATGAAACACTATTTTTAAATCAAAATCCATTAAAAACATTCATTTTTTTATCAAAATCTATTTTGAACTCAATTGTTTCATAAAAATTCAATCAAAAACCCTATTTTGAAAAAAAGTCCACAAAAAACATTCATTTTTTTTATCAAAATCCATTCTCAATTCAATTTTTTCATAAAAATTCAATCAAAAACCCTATTGTGAAAAAAAATCCACAAAAAACATTCATTTTTTTATCAAAATCTATTCTAAACTCAATTTTTTCACAAAAACTCAATCAAAAACCCTATTTTAAAAAAAAATCAACAAAAAACCATATGAAATTATTCAAATCTAAATCAAAATTGAATCAAATCAAATAAAAATAAAAAAACTTACCTTTCCAAATCGAATTTAGCCTATATCGGATATCTGTTACGCGAATTAGAATGGATGCACTGCTTCCAGTTCTCTCATTTAATGACTTCAAAAAGCCATAAAAGTTTTATATATTTTAAATCGGATATCCGATTTGTAAAAGTAGGTTTGGTGTTGGTATGGTGACACCCGAGCCTAAAAAAAGTCAACATGTTCTTTTCGCATTTTTTCGGTTGATGAAAGACGTGTTTTTTCCTCATTGCCACTTTTTGGCCCACCATTAACCTACACATACCCATTTTTATTTTGTAATTCAAATTTTGATTGTTGACAATATAAGATAATTGTATCAAGTGTATGATATTAGTGAAACACTTTTTCCAACATGGTAACATTAAATTAATTTATCAATGGTATGAGATTGATGTATGTAGGAATAGAACAAGAGAGATTGGAAGATTGGAAGCTTTGGCATGATCAAGAGTCAACAAGGTCATTAGATAAACTCTATCCAATGGTTGATACTAATCTTGGAGAAAATATAAAAAATAAAAGTTATAAAAGTAGCATCATTCCTTAAGAGGCTCCAACTTGGCCAAGCCCATTGATTTTATCTAGAACAATAATTATTGGGAGTTCACAAAAGGTCAAGGAAGTTGAAGAATTTAAACCCTCACCATTGGCTCCTAAGTGACAAATTAACATCTAAGACCACAAAAAAGAATAAAATATTATTAAATGCCACACCAAAGTTTATAAAGGCCCAATAAAGTATTTTATGCTCATATATTAAAAGAAAATCCTTTGTATGTTAAAAGGTCAGTGTGTACCATTGATCTCATTTCATCAAATGAATCATGAAGCTTTAGGAAGGAAATAAAATATTTTTCAAGGAAAAGTCATGTCATTGGCTAGGGAATGTGATTTGGCAAATTTAATTATATTTTGATATCATCAATTCAAATATTTACTCAAGAACCTTTGAAAACTTCAATACAATTTTCTGTCATGGCTTATGAAGAGATTTGAGATTTGTTGGAGTGTCATATGTAATCCATAATAAAAATTCAATCCAAAAATTTATATTCAAGATGGTGGATGATATCACATTTTTTCTCTATAGAAACAAGAGTTGTTAGTGCACAAATGTATTAACTATTAAAGTTTAATATGTAAGGTGGTAGGTAAAATAAAATGCACAATGTGTGGGAATATACAAGGCAAGTAAGAATCAAGGGGAATGTTAAAGTGATTTAATATTTCAAAATTAAACTACAAAAGGAAAGGAGTTTGAAAGATAAATACAAATGTAAAATTCATTCACACATAGGTGAATCAAGAGGGAGAAAATAATTACAAAGGCCTAATTAAATATGTAAAAATGTGGCAAATGATTTCATGATGATGTGAAATGGATTTCTAAAAGGGGCTAAAGTGGAGAGAAATATTTCAAAATTAAATGCATAGTTAAATTATTTTCACTTGTGGGTAAGAGAAAATAGGAATAGGGTGAATATTAAAGTTATATTAATATTCACAAATGTTAAGTGCAAGTGAATCATTTTTACAAGAGGGTAGGTGAGAATTTAATTCATAATAGGTGAATGTATTTAATACTTGTAAAATATTTCAAAGACATTCATATATGATAAAGGAAACATGCATCATAAGTAAGTTGGAACTTTTGAAATTTAATCATTTACAACTCCATTTCCCCCTCTTTTCTTCCTCTCCTTTCTCACTTCTATCTCCTCCTCTTGTATATATCCTAGGCATTTCAAATGTAAGGGAGCTAGATATTTAAAATAGGACTACATTGTTTTGGTTTTCTTATATTTGAGATTGGATTATAATTAGAAGTATATTTTTATTTCTCAATCATGGGTTGTGTATTGCCTTATCTATATCCTTATATTGTTAGGGCCCATGGAACCTCAGTGTATATGTCCTTGTATCCAATTATTCAATCTATATGTAGTTATATTGTTTCTTTAGTGTATGAGATTATTATTTTTTTAGGTCACTGTATGAGATTGTTACTCTAGTAGTTTTCAAATATATTATGTTTTGATTTAATTATGCATGTATGTAGTGTCAGAAACAGTATCCCTTTTTCACACTTAATTTGGGAATAATTAATATTAAAATGAGCCTAATGTTGCCTTAATCTAGTGTTGTAATATTTTTTTCATATTCACATTAAGTTTAGGGCCCTTTTTAATTTAATGGACTTAATCGTGCCTTGTTTTAGTGTTGTAATGCATATCTTTGTACTTTCACATTAATCTAGGGCTTTATTAATTAATTAAGGTTGATTTTCCTTAATTGGCCCCTTTAATTCAAATCCAAGCCTAATTAAATGTAAATTCCAAGGGATAAAACCCGACATTCATAAATTCCATTTCACAACACTCAACTTTGGAAAATGTGTGTCCTAGGTAGGTGACCTATGACCCATTTTCCATAGGGCGAATGGGTCCTTACTTAGTCCTAGGACCCTATTTTTTCATAATGTTTAACATTGTTCAATGTGTGTCTTAGGTAAGTGACCTAGGACCCATTCACCCTATGGCGAATGGGTCCTCACTGAGACCTAAGACCCCTCTTTGAAAAATGGTATTGGCAGTATTTAAATAATTTTAAATCTATAATTCAATGTTGGCTTGTTTTTCTATGAATTTCAAGAATTAATGTTAATATATATATAAATACATGGCTATTTCATTATGTTTCACCTAGCAAGTTGAAGTTATCATAAGAGCATTCAAGTGAGCATTATCAAGAGCATTCAAGAAAATTTCTAAGGCATTCAAGGGAAAATTTGTAGAAGATTATTGCAAGAATCAAGATTCCATTGTCATGCCAAAGATGTATTGCATCATACATGTTGTTTGAGCTAATATGTTGATGTAGTATTCAAGAGAAATTCAAGCATATCAAAGGCATTGTTTCTAATCAAGTTTCATGATCAAGATCTATGTTCATTGAGGCTACTTCATGCTAGATTGCAGATTTGTTATCCAAGGTTTCAAGCAAAGTTCCATTGTTTCATCCTTCATGTTTCATTTTTTCATCATAAGGTTTAATTACCAAAATGGGGTTTGACCAAGGCAAACCCCTATTCCCTAAAAAACAACATTTTTCTCTCTTTGATGTGTGATTGTAGGTTTTAGGTTGAAGATCATTTGGAGAGAAAAATTGAAGAAAGTTGTGAAGTTGTCAAAGTTGCAAGAAAAGTTGTCAAATGATGGAAACTGGTCTAAAAGTTTTATTTTTGACTTTTCGATAGTGAACAACTAGAATCTGGGAGTGCAGACCTGGAAAAAGAGAACCTAGAAACTAATTTTTCGGATCTCTAGCTAGGACCCATTTTCCATAGGGCGAATGAGTCCTTAATGTGGTTTGAAAAGGAATCTTTGGTGATAGGTACACATCATTCTCACCTTTCCAAATACCCCTTTTGACTATTTTTTGGGATAGATTTGATTTATGTTCTTCATTTGCACTTTGTAACACACATTTTGAATGAAATAATAAAAATAGGTGCATCATACATTTCATTTTCATAAACCACCACCATTTTTCTATGTTTCATTTTGGTGAACCTGAGTTTTATCATTGCATTTTCTGATTTTGGAGTCCTCTTTCATCCTAGATCTAGATCTTGCATTCATTGGCATCTCTTTGCATTGGACTAGGTCTCATTTAAGGTGTCTAATTTGCATTTTACTTTGCATTGCATCTAGGGTTTTTAGGATTGCATATTTTGCATTCTTCAAATCTGAAAAAAAAAAAATCAGTCATCTTACATATCATTTAAATTGTATTAACTTGCATTTGAAAATTGAAACAAATTGCATATCAAATTAGGTTTTCTAGGTTATCATTTTTTCACATTTTGCACTTGCATTTCACATTAAATTTATAGAAAAATCAAACCGAAACTTACTATAACAAACCAGAATATGAAAACCACTTAAAATCACTTAAAAATCTATAAAAAATTGTTTCAAAACCCTCATCTAGGACCCATTCACCCTAGGGTGAATGAGTCCCTGATCAGGTCACATTCTAATTTTCTAGGCATTAAAATATTCATTTCTGCATTTCTATTTGTTGTTTTCAGATTTCTGTTACTGTTTGTAGAATTTTTGTTTCATAAATTTGATCATATTTAACTTAATTTGATAAATTTAGTGCATTGTGTAATATCAAAATTGTATTTACAAGACTTCATTTTTAGGTTTTTGCATATTGTAATTAGAAAATTACCTTGTTTAGAATCTAAAAATTGCATTTACACTTTGCATTCTAGGTCATTGCATTGCACTTTACCCTCTTTGCATTTTGGGTTGGCATTGCGTTTGTGAATCTTGAATGAGCTTTATAACTTGGTGTCCTATTAAAAATACTATCGTGAGACATAGTTCAAGACTCATGTCACTCCACGATACACCATTTGTTGTGGATCTTGGGTTTTCTAACTCTCTTTCTAATAGTGTTGACAATCAACCCCCTATGGATCATAGCATGCATACGCCATTTCCCATGACTTCCCTTCATACAAACAATATGCATTACATTGCTAATATCTTGCAAAAACAACATAAGGAGGCTAGATGAAGAATTAAAGATTTTACAAAACTTTGTGAGAACCAAACCTATTATTGGTAATGTCATTCCTCTCATAGGGAATGCACAAACAATGCCTAAACATAAAGAAGGAATAGAATTCATATGTTCCTTGGTCCATATCATTCATTGAAATTTTCCTCATCCTCAACCACCTTCCAATACATCTCCCATGCATAAGAGAAAAGAGACAAAAAATTCTTATCACTTTACTACTTCTAACACATCCTTTTTCTGAAAAATAAAAAGGTTTGTAGTTAGAAGAAGAAAGTGATGATAACATAGTAATCAAACCAAATAAAAAGAAACAAAAATTACATGCACACCAAAGACTTCAGCTGCAAAAGATGTATGGAATTCCTGCAACTTCCTGTGATCTATCACAAATTTCCAAGACTGAGAACATCTTTTATGTACCCTTCTACATTGGAAATTGATTGAATTGCCACCTAAACGTGAAAATCTAATTGAATGTCAAACTTATCAAAATAGACCATATTATGCTTGTCATAGATTATTTGGACATCACATCGATAATTATTGTGTTTTAAAGGGAATATTGGAGAAATTTAGATCCCCTAGGGATCCATCTTGACTTAAAGCATTCCCTTTCCTCCTTTCCATGTAATAGTTGTAGGAGCATAGGACCCTCACTATTACATGTTTTATATTCATTGCAAATCATTCTCTTTATCGCGAGCTCCTTCTCATCACTTATCTCAACTCATCCTTGTCCTGCACTTAGAGGGGGAAAGGGGTTAGATAGCCTTGTCCTAGTTTTGGCACTTGATGTTGTCCCTTTGGCTAGTTGTCTTCCTTCCATATATACTAATTGAGATTGGGATGGAAACAACCTGCTATAGGTTGACTTGCATGTGCCTTACTAGTATTTTTCTTTGTTTTCTTTTTCATGTTTCTTTATGTGATTGCATATGCATAATGTGATCCCCCGTACTATTCTGTTTGATGTATCTATCTCTTTTTGTGCATTCTTCTATATGTACCTACATTCTTCTCTATGTTGTAAAAAAATTATCTTTTTCACTTGTCTTGTGTTTTCCTTTTGGGGATGACACAAGGCATTGAGACATTTCCATGTTGACCCAAAAGGATTTTTCTTTGTTTTCGCTCTTTTTGTGTCATTCTTCTAGTTCTATGAGTATTTGGGGAATGATGACATTTTCGAGCTCTATAATCACATTGTAGCAAAGATATACTTACCCGAATCCATACAGATCCTTATGTATTTTTGGGGGCAACCCTCCCTCCTTTTCATGGTGTAGCTTTATTTCGGAAACATATGACTTGGCATGGTTTTTGAGGAAGCTCTCATGTCTTAGGAGTAAACATTGGCTACTTTAAAGCAATTTGCTCACAACAATGGTGTTAGCAACTGCTTTAAAGTGAACTATTGATGATATCTTTCACATTTTTCATGTTTCATGGTGTAATTTTTTTTTTGTGATGCATCCTTTTCTTGGTGGTGTCATTGGGTTTGATGTCCTCCAAGAGTGTGATATTTCTTAGTTTATGACTTTCCTCTTAGTGGTGATGCAACACACTTCATTCCCTAAGTTGTGAACTTTTCTCTTGGCTTGTCTCTCTTGGAGACATTAGGCACGATGATCCCTAAGAAGAAAACCTTACACGAATGAAGCAAGACCCCCTTGAACAAAAACCTATATATATAATGTTCAAAATAGTTTTGCATAACGTAGCTTATTGACCTTGTGAAGCTCGAACCCTAAATAAAGGGCCACCTAATATAACACACCTTGCTTGCTTGTGGAGCCTTGCATTGTGGTGCCTTATTGAAGTTGTCAGGAGGATATATTTGATATGGTATTGGATCCTAATATGATTCTCTCATTTTCCACCCCCTTTTTTGTTTTGTTTTGTGGTGCCTTATTGAAGTTATCGAGAGGGGTTGCTGGTATAGTTTTATATGATTAAAGCTGACACAAAGGGCATGAATTTCTGTTATATGGTGAGATGAAATAAGAGCATGACCTTCTCATAAACCACTTTGTTGGAGAACTCACCTAGTGGACAACACAGTTCCACTACCTACCGAGTAACAAGCCCAGATAACGGATGTGTTCCACATGCGATGAACAATCTAGGCTTGATCTTCCCTGGTATTTGATGCTGTACATGATTATGTATCTTTGTCATTGCTACATACATAAGTGTCTTGAATGTCTACTTTAGTGTGAGTTTTTCTTAGGGGAAAACTCTCACTAAAGTGGGGGCAAAATGTAGTGTCGAAAAAAGTAACCCTTTTTCACACTTAATTTGAGAATAATTAATATTAAAAATGAGCTAATGTTGCCTTAATATAGTGTTGTAATATGTTTTCATATTCACATTAAGGATTTAGGGCCTTTTTGGTTCAATGGTTAATTGTCTTTTTTTAGTGTTGTAAGGTGCATCTTTACACTTTCACATTAATCTAGGGATTTATGAATTAGTGAGGGTTAGTTTTTTCCTTAATTATTTGCTGAGTCAAATCAAGCCTAATTAAATGTAAATTTTGGGGATAAAACTAACATTCATAAATGCCATTTCTGACACTCAACTTTGGAAGATGTGTGTCCTAGGTAGGTGACCTAGGACCCTAATTTTGCATAATGTTTAACATTGTTAGATGTGTGTCTTAGGTAGTATTACAGGACACACCATAGAAAATTGGACCCTCTTGAGAAAAGAGACAATTTCACATGTAATTTGACCCACTTTTGAGTCCCTTTACATCATTTATCTTTCAAAACAACATTTATAGGCCCCTAAGACCCATTATTTTTTATCTAGAGGCTCGTTTCACTTGAGAAATCACCTAAAACCTGACAAACAACACTTAATTCTTTCATACCCTGAAAACCCACCTTCAAAAATTAGTAGTGGGACACATTCGCCACCTTGGGTGAATGAGTCCCCACTGGTGGGACCCATTCATAAGGGTGTAGAATGAGTCCTTTTTGAGGGAGAATTCAATTTTGAGCAAGAATTTGACTAATTTGGTGCAGGTGGATGTTGGCATCTTGGAGTCTAAATAATGGGAAATTTAGGTGTTGTTGCTTATAAATATTCATTTTAATTCATTTCACACATCTTTTTGTTAATTCACAAAAGCAATTTCAAAAGTCAAGTCTTCTACAACAAGTCTCATTAGCAAAAGTTGAAGTTTTAGGGAAACAAACTAGGGTTTTTACAGGTCTTGAAGCTCACTCTTTTGATCAAGATTCAACATTGCAAAGGGTTGATGATGGATGCCTATGGTGAATCATGAAGAAATATAGGTTGAGGAGGTGCAACTAGCCACCAAATCACACCTAAAGACTTGGTTTCAAAGTGATTCCATCTTCCATTTTTACTCTATCTTCAGATTAAGGTCTACATTTTTTTTACTTTCCATTTGCATGCCATTTTATCTCTATTTTTAATGCGTTGTAAGGTTTCTAGGGTTGAGATATTGCATTACATAAATCATATTTGCAATTCTTATTCTAGAACAATAGAATAGGGGTTTTGTCATTTTTTCAAACTTTCCTAGTCTTTAACACATCTAAGGCTAGGGTTTTATACAAATTACTGCTCCATTCAAGGTTTAATAACCAAACTATGGGTTTGAGCAGGAAAACCACCAATTAGACAAACAATTTTAAGTTGTTTTTGTGGATTTTAGGAATCTTGAATTTATTGGGTTTCGTCTAAATTGTTGTATAGGTGTCAAAGGTGCACAACAAAGATTTAAAAGTTGTAGAAGTTAAAAGTGGATTGATTTCCCATGCATGGAAATGAGTCCCTCACGAGATGCAATTTTTGAGTCAGATCGCAGATCGGTTCGTGATGACAACTCACGATGAAAAACCCAGGCGGGGCCGATTAAGCCGAGGGGTGGCAAATGAGTCCCAGTCAGCTCAAATTTAGATTTCATCAATTTTCCAAATTTTTCTCTAGCCTTCTTTAGTTTCTTAGGTGCACATATTCTAAAGAACATCTTTCTGTTTGGTTTATTTTGTATTCTTGTTCATTCTTTTAAGCTTTTTGTAAACAACACTCTGTTTTCCAACATAGCATAATTCTTAGGTTTTGCATTCATAATTAGTCATTTCGATCACCTAATTGCACTTAGTTCATTACATTTAGCTTAAACAACATCATACATAACATAATTTGAATGAAACCTTTAGCATTTTTGGCCCTACTCTCTCCTTTTAGGTGAAAAACCTTAGAAGAGTTAGAAAGTTATAAGGTGCCAAAAATCTATGGGATTCGATACAGTGAATCGCATTTTTGAACATAATATCATTATGCTTTATTAGAACTTATTGACTATTCTCCTTGCATCTCAAACATTATTGTAGTTGCAAAACGATAGTAACATTAGGATATGTACAAATTTTCCATTGACTTGAATAAAGCTTCTTTAAAATGATTTTCACGCTTCTAATATTGACATGATCATGGATTCAAGCGTTGGACATGCTTTGTTGTCATTCATGGATGGATTTTCTAGCTATAATCAAATCCTTATTAACCTTCAAGATCAATATAAAACAACCTTTACAACTGTTTGGGGAACATTTTGTTGGGTTGCAATGCCCTTCAGTTTAAAGAATGCCGACGCAACTTATCAACATGCAATGACATTAATCTTTCATGATTACATTCACAAAATTTTGGAAGATTATGTCGATGATATCCTAGATAAATCGTTAACACATCAAGTCAATGTAAATGTCCTTCACAAAATCTTCGAAGGAATACGTAAATACAATATGCGATTGAATCCAAAAAAGTGTCTTTGGCGTAGATAGTGGTAAAATTTTGGGGTTTGTCATATCTCACAGAGGCATTGGGGTGGACACAAAGAAAATTGATGCAATCATTAACATGCCACCTCCTAGAAATATTTCTCAGTTGCGTACGTTACAAGATCGAATTCAAGCTATCTGACATTTCGTTTCATCTTTAGCCTATCACACATCATCGTTCACGCATCTCCTTAAAAAGGGTATACCTTTTGATTGGGATGAGGATTGTAAAAAGCCTTTAGAGATTTTAAAACACTACCTTGCAAACCCACCCATTTTACAACTCGTTGTTCCGAACAAATTGTTTATCTTGTACATTGTCACATCTGCCCATGCTCTTGCAACATTGTTGGCTCAACACGACAATCATGGCAAAGAGCATCCTATTTATTACATAAGTTAGACTTTAATTGATTACGAAACTTGATATTCACTAATTGAAAAACAATGCTTAGCTCTTGTATTTGCTACTAGTAAGTTGCGACATTATTTACTAAATGTTGAAATACAAGTCATCATGAAATTTGATCCTCTCAAACATCTTTTCAACAAAACAAATCTTTCTAGATGCTTAGCCAAGTGGGTAATGTTGTTAACTGAGTTTGACCTTAGGTTTGTTTGACAAAAAGCAATCAAAGGATAAGCCTTAATCAACCACTTAGCTGATGCTCCTTCCCCTTTCGCTTTACCTACTCATGATTCCTGTCCTGATAATAACGTCTTGACCATTGACATTCAACCATGGGAATTATATTTTGATGGATCTAAGTGTAGAATAGGTTTCGGTGCTAGAGTGGTATTAATTCCACCTAACGAAAAACCTATTCCCTTGTCTTATCGATTAAATTTACTATGTACAAATAACACAATAGAGTATGAGGCATTGATCGTAGGTTTGCACGTTGCTTTAAAAATGAACGCTAAACATATCAAGATCTTTGGCGATTCACAATTGGTCAAAATAAATGGTACATATCAAACTAAACATGATAAATTATCAAAATACAAGGATCTTATAATGAAACTATTAGAGAAGTTTGAATCGTTCACCATTGATAACATCCCACGAAAAGACAATCGACATGTAGATGCAATGGCAAGCGTAGCTTCTCTGATATACCCACATGATCCTTCCACATATTTCACCTTTGTTATCCATCCCATTAGGAAACCTTCAATTGATACTCCTCTAGGGGACATTTTGTCAATAACTCAAGATGCCTCGTGTGAATGGTATGATACAATATACAACTATTTAAAAGGTGGTACCATTCCCGAGTCTACCACAACAAATACCCAAAAATGTTTACGCAAACTAGCAGTTAAATATGTTATCTTTGCAAATTCATTATATATGAGATCTTTCAATGGTTTCTTATTATGACGCCTTAAGGATTCTAAAATCCCCATAGCACTTGAAGAAGCCCATACTAGTGCTTGTGGATGTCATTTCGGAGGACGGTCGTTAGTGCAAAAACTTATCCATATGGGTTATTATTGGAAACATATGGAGAAATATTGCTTCACTTATGTTAAAAAATGTCGAAAATGTCAAGAACATAGCCATTTGATCCATGCTTCTACTGCTAAATTCTATGCCCAAGTTCCCATTTGGCCATTTTCAGTATGGGGATTGGATATTATTGGTAAAATTTCACCTCCCTCTTCTATTGGGAACACATTTATCATAATCACAACAAACTATTTCACGAAATGGGTGGAAGTTATTCCTCTTCGTTCTATAACTACTAAAGCAATTTGTCATTTCATATTGGAACACATAATTGCTCGCTTTGGACTCCCTTCCACAATCATTTTCGATAACATAAGTCTATTTAAGAATAACGAAGTTAAGAAATTCCTTGAAACATTCCATATTCAACATTGGTTTTCCACACCATATTATCCACAATCCAATGGTCAAGTTGAAAATACTAATAAGATTCTGGAACAAATCCTCAAGAAAATTGTCAATAAACATCATAAAGATTGGCATACACAATTATATTCTATGTTTTGGGCAAACAAGTGTTGGATCATCCACGAGAACCACACCTTATAACCTTGTTTATGGAACTGACGTGATCATGCCCTTGGAGTTAGGAATTTTGACATTGCGAGTTGCTCTCCAAGACCTTATTGACGATAACACTTATAAAGATCAACGACTACATTAGCTTGAGATGCTCGAAAAACAAAGTATTAACGCTCTTGAACACCTCCAT
>VDFB02092152.1:0-29145 GCA_007258455.2 Sequoia sempervirens | reverse complement strand
CTATCCAATAAAAAATGCATATTAATTTTTCTTTGTTAAGAAAATTCAATCCATGCAATTTCTCACACAACATTTGCAAATTTGTTTGAGTGATTTGAATGAGTTTAAGACTAATTTGAAGAGAAAAATTCTGTAATTTTCAGAGTTCCAGGTCAGAATTTTTTTCTTTTTTTTCAAGTTTTTCAAGAAACTTATTTATTTCCTAAATACTAGTTTTAAGTGTTTGCAACACATTGACTTGATTTTTCACAAGTTTTAACATTGGTTTTGTGTTATTGTTTATGAATGAAAATGCTGATTTTTTACTAGTTAGCATTTATTAAATTAAGGGATTAAAAACATTTTGTTTCAATTATTCATGCTATTTATCTACATTCGAAATGCAAACCATTTAAACTGATTTTTTTTTTTTGTAAATCACTAGTGTAGCCTATAGTGTTCTCGTTTTGGGTTTAAAGATCTATCTTTTAATTTTAAATATTTTTTCTACATTACAAAATGTGTCATATAGATATATTTTCTAATTATATCTATGTCATGTTTACATTTAACATAATATGGCATCAGAAAGTGGAATTCAATCTACTCCTAGAAGGGGAGAAGGTCGTCATTTGGAAGCATGGCACATCATGATTGAATTCAAGAACTGTTATTTGCAACTACCATAGGCTAAAGATGAATGCAGGCATAGATCACCTCAAATACCATGTTGCATGTCTTGTTGATCATGATGCCAAAGTGTGTCCCAATGCCACAAACAACATAGAATGAGAGATGTACACAACCCTTGCATTGACAAATAAGAAGAAATTGCACTAGAAGAGGATAAACACAGTCATAGCAACAATCATTAATCCCAACTAGGCACAATAAACAGAGGTGGATATGATAGAGATTGTGGGCTCCAGTTGTGGCCCATGCCTACACAACAAATCCTCCTTATGTAACTCAAGTAGATTTCTGTCACAAGGATTTATTTTTTCCCCCAAATTACACTTGGATCACAATCTTCATTTGAAGGTACAATGTGGAACAAGGAGAACTACAAGGAAGTAGAAGTGTCTTGTGTTAATTTTTTATTTTGCAACAATGTTCCTTTCAACATAGCGAGGATCCTATATTGTGAATATTCAATCATTGTGTGGATAGTTGCAAGGAAAGGTATGCTATAAAGCACCCTCTCAACTTAAGCGGGTGGTTTTTCCAGAAGGCTATCACAAATGCAAATTTATTTTTGGAAGAACAAAGGAAGCAATTATGCAAGTTTGAATGCACTATACTTTTAAATGGATAGACAAATGGAAGGAACCACACCCTCGTCAACTTTCTAGTGACTTGAAATGGTGAGAATGTTTTTGTAGTCCATAGATGCCTCTAAAAAGGTAAAGAATGCCGAGAATTTAAGTTTATTTCTACAAGAGATTGTGTTAGAGGTGGGCATTCAAAATGTGGTGCAAGTTATACTTATAACAGTTAATATGACAACATATGTGGCAGCACAGAGACTACTTTAGGAGAGGCATCCGTCACTTTTTTGGAATCCTTGTGCTACCCATTTCCTTAACTTTCTCTTTCTAAGACATAAGAAAAATCAATTGAGTGAGATTGGTGGTGGAAGAAGCCAAAAACATCACAAAATAGATCTACAATCACTTGGGTTCTTAGCTTGATGACAGATCACACAAGGGGAAAGAGCTTGTGTAAGAAAGTGTGACATGGTTTGCAATTAACTTCCTCACATTGCAAAGATTTTGTACTATGTCAACACTCTCAAAACAAATGTTTGTGAACCAAACATGGCTAGATTATTGTAGTCAAATAAATCCAATGGAGAGAAAGGCCTAAAGATAATTTCTGATGATGTCATTACAAAGATCTATAAAGATCATCAAGATAACTTCAAACTTCAACTTAAATTTAAAATTGAATTCTCTAATTTCACATTTTTTAAGTATTTATTTTAATTGTAACTTTAATTTTTTTTACGTGTTGAAACCTTTGGTGAGGGTTTTACAAGGTACTTCCTCAACCCCAAGTCTTTCTTCTTAGAAGACTATAAAGATATTAATGGGGAGGGTACAAAGAATCTCTTGACATGCATTAAGAGGATGAAACCTAAGGTTGGGGTGAGAGACATAATTATTAAGGAGTTTCCACATTACAGGTAGGTTAAAGGGAGACTCTTCTCCACTAGCTGACTAAGAGAGAGCCACCCAAGCAAAAGGTAACAAAAAATTGGTGTTTTTCACTTGTATCTTACAACTATAGTTCTTGCTTAAAAAGTTTTAATATCTTGTTTGCAATTGCATGGTGGTAATAGTGGGGTGGAAATACTTTGAATCTTCAAAAGTTAGACCTTTGTATTTTGTCGTTGCCTTGTAGCACTTCTAGATGTGAGAACAACTAGAGTTTATTTGAGGCTATTCACACAAAGAAACACAACAATACCTTAATGACCTTGTTTTTGTGCAACACAACCTTCACTTTTGCACAAGAAAGGTGAAAGATATACTTTTTCAAGAGCCTATAGACTTGGATGTGATTGATACATATAAGTATTGGACTATAAAAGATAAGGAAACCCCTTTGTTTGTAAAATACAAGTATGTTGATTTTGAGAGGCAACTAGAGAAGGATGTAACATAAGGAGACATTGAATTGGATGCATTGTTGCAAATGATGTTGAAATTGAGTTAGAGGAGTCTTTACCATCTAGTTCCAAGGTGGAGCTACAACCTTCTATTATGAGAGTGGAGTTGTATTCTACTACAAGGAGTAGGCCCCAAATTTGATGATTAATTTGAATGACAATCATCATAATACATACCATATTTATCAATTGGCCATTGTTGTAAAATACTTGTATTCACATCATGATGCAATATTCTATTTTGTTTGTATTTAAATATAAACCCTCTCACCAACCCCCCCTGAAAAAAAAATAAAAAAATTATAGGCTCATTTGATATATTTTGCATAAAAAATTTAGTTTTTAAGGATTTAAGAAAAAATATATATATTTGTTAAAGCTTTTGTCAAGTCACCAAATTTGAGTCAAATTTCGGTTTGCTGATATTTTTCCGAGTTTGAGTTTTTGAACCTTGGATTCATTTATTTGTGTTCCTCTTCTTGAGATCATAATGTATGAGTTGTAGTCCAAAAAGAGATCTTTCCCTTCATACAAGCAATTGGTGCTATGAAAAATCCTTACATCTATAGAATTTCTTGAAGTTGGTCATTTTAGAAAGTTTCACACTTTATTTGGATCCATATTCAACTCATTATGAGATATCACAAATTCTAAGAACACTAGCTCCATTTAGGAAAGTGCATTTTAGATTTACTTGCAATTCTTCCTATTTTTACTGCTCTTAACAATTATCTTAGATGCAATAAGCATTATATCTTTATCATACTAATGATGGGTACATCATCCTGCTACACAATCACCAACTTTCCCAAGAATAGTTTGAGAACTTCATTCATCACCCTCATCAATATACTTGGGGGTATTATTTAGAACTTAGATCAGATGGCATTGCTGACCAATCACAAAATTTCCCCTTACTCTTTAAGGTTGTTTTCCAGCTAGATAATCCCAACAATTGATTTTGATGATACCATTTTTTCACATCTATCTTGGCAAAGTATGCCTTCTATTCAAAATAGATTATAGTGTCATCCATCCTAGGCAACAAAAACCTATAATTTTTATCTTGTCAATGGCTCTTAAATTTGTGCATGTACAATGGGTACATCACTAGAAACTATCTTCTTATATTTATCCAATAACACTTCAGTATTAAACCTTAGTTGCTACTTCCTCTTTAACTTTTGGTTTCATAAAACTTGGTAGTATAAATGTAAATTTACCAAATAAATCTACCCAAAAATGCAAAGAACTATTTCAAATAATCAATTGTTCAAGACAAGGATGAGAATTTGAATAGCAACTCAATGGCTATTCCATCTAACAAGTTTGAGTTATGCTCATACAATGTTTCAAATGCGAGAAAAAGGGTTGCATTTATAGGAAATTTGATTAAATGAGGGTGACAAAACTCACTACCCACATAGGGATGTGTATCATCAACCAT
Source organism: Sequoia sempervirens (assembly GCA_007258455.2). Classification (NCBI taxonomy): domain Eukaryota; kingdom Viridiplantae; phylum Streptophyta; class Pinopsida; order Cupressales; family Cupressaceae; genus Sequoia; species Sequoia sempervirens. The sequence continues at coordinate 25,048 of VDFB02092152.1, read as the reverse complement.
CAAAAATAAATGATGAAACAAAACATTAAAACTCAATCTAAGTATGCATGCCTAAGTAATCTTAACCTATGGTGTAGTAGTAAAAGATGCAACAAAATATTACATAAAACTCAATCTAAGTATGCATATCTAAGCAAGATTAACCTATGGTGTAGTAGATGCATGAGAAATACATATTAAGTGCATAAGTGCACACATGCATGAATATCCCCCCTTAAGCATAGCCATCATTGGTATGGGTGGATATTTTGTATATATTAACTAACATGGCCATATCTTGTACATGAATATCCCCCCTTAACCAATGATAACATTTTGGTATGACTGATGGCATCATTGGCCATTTGGACTATATAGATGGTGAAGTTAACATATGACTAGTTCACTAAGAGTATGATCACTGATGTGAAATTCTGCATGGTAGGTACAAAGGGACATGTGATAACTAATTGTTTAGTGATGTGGCAATACGAATCTTGACTGGATAGCTAAGGTGGCTAGTTGTATAATGACATGGCAGTTGGTTGATGTGCTAGTGACATGTGGCAATCTATAGGAGGGTAAATGTCTTGGCTATAGTACTTGCAAGGCATGCACAAGAGTATCGAAATTTGACACATTGTAGGAGGTAGTTGATGTGTACATTATCTATTGGCACTAATATGTTGAGCTATGGGGATGTCATGTGGCATCTACTATGATACCTATTGGTTAGGTGGCACATTGATTGTGCCTTGGTCATGTGCTAGTGATTTTTTGGTTGTATATTGGTAGAGCATTGCTCTAGGTGATGCACTAGCTATGCATTGGTGTTATTGTTGGTAGAGGTCAATGCTACAACCAATAATTGGGATTTTAGTTATTTTGTTTGTACAACCATACCTAGGCCAAAAAGTTAGGGCTTCTAGTGATAATATCCAATTTGGAAAAATTGATAGGAAAACTTAGGATTTTTGGCTACTTTGTACACAATTGCAAGCTCAAATTTGACCAAAAAATGCTCTAAAACTATTGTTACAAAAAATTTAAAACAAATTCTAGCTCGAAACAATTGTTGGTTGATCTACCAGTGTCTAGCTTAGATGAAATAAAAAAGAAATACCAACTTTCTCTAGTCCTTTGGACAAAATAGTGATTTAAAATTTGATCTACCAATGGACCTACAATTACAATGTCATTCTCAAAACCCTCAACAATGGAAATAATTAACCTTTTAGCATCAAAGCTTTGACACCATACAAAATTTTCCAAAGAAAAATTTATCCAAGATCAAAATTCAAAGAGTTAATTCAAATAATAGTTGCTCAAGACAACCAGACAACAATGAAAATGTGAGAAGCAACTCAATAGCTATTTCATTCATCAAGTGTGAATTGTGCTCATCCAATGTTGAAAATGCAAGAAAAAGGGTTGTGTTGACGGGTGTTTTATGACCACACCAACACAGAATAAAGTTTCCAACAGTCACTCTATCCTCTCTTGATCAAAATATCCTGCATGCTAAGATTGTGAAAGATCATGCATTCAACTCCAAGTTTCCTTTATGCAGTGGACGTAGACTTAGTTGGCTTGACGTGATTTGTTGGTATTTCAAGGGGACTTACACAATTGTTCACTCAAAGAGAAAGAGATTTTCCGGATTTGGAAGATTTGTCAATGAAGCTCGAGTATCCTAAACTAACCAGAAAGTACTGAATTTGAATGGTTGTAGGGATTAAAAATGCTATAATCTACTCTAAGCCCGGGTGTGGCAATCAATTCTCATAGACTTCAACCAAGCTTTTCTTTGCCTCACCTCGAACAACTTTCGCAAAACTGGTGCAATCTTCAAAGGGGGAACTAGAGATATTCAAATTACAATTTAACATGAAGACACCATCACAACGATGCATACCAACATGTAAATCATAATCGAAGTTAGGTCCAAACAATTCCAGTTGACCACACAAGGTGAACCCACCATCAGTTGGCCTGCTAGTGGTATGGATTAGCGAAGCTTGCTCAAATCAACCACCACATTCCACAACTATCTACTTGCATGACATAAAATCTATTTTACTCTATCCAAGTTCTATTTTAAGATTCTATGTGAATTAGAAGGATGAAGAAATCTTGCTAGCTACCCACAACAAAAGATGAAATCACAAGCAATGACAACTCTTTTTATTATGGAAGTATTCACAACAATCTCTTACAAAGTATTCAATTGAAAACTTTCCTTCCTCTTCCTATTAATCTATGCTATGCTATCTCTCTCTCTCTTCCTTCTATGCTATCAACTCCTATCTATCTCTATCTATACATCTATATGCACAAATGAGGGGGAATGCCCCTTTTATAGTTGGCCCAATCCAATGGATGGCTCAGATTGAATTACAATGAACGGCTCAGATTGAGCCACATAAGTCCTAGTCCATATTTTTCCCTAAAAACTACCAAAAAGTGGAGTGGGGTAATAAATGAGCACATAATGCCCACTCTCTCCCTTTGACCACTATGAGCGTTTAATGCCCACTAGCTTCTAGAAGATCCTCATCCAGAAACACGTTCCCATTGTCTTTCTCTTTGACTGCAAATTCGATGAATCTAGCCAACACTGCCCCAACCTCCGAAACTGAGATAGGTGGAATATGGTTGAGCTGAAATTCAAGCACTGTGACCGCTTGCCCTTGCCGAGTACATGATTTTCCCCAAGCAACCAAGGCATCCTAAGTACTCTGAATGATGTTGGAGAAGGTCGAAATATTTTCAAAATCCACTTGGAAAAATGACCTTACATCCGAAAAGAAAGGCTCCAACCTGTTCTTCAGGCCATCCGCAGTCACCTCCTCTGGAGTCATCCTTTTTCCAAACAAAGCTTCAAGTGTGTTCAAGACTCCTTCCTGTATATTTCCCATGGCCTTTCTAACTCTAGCTGATTTCGCCTGTGCTGCATCGAAGAAGCCTTGACCTGTGAATGCTGAAGAATACCAACCAAGGAAGCCATACCTGTCGCCCTCCTGGATCACTCCTTCAACCAGAGTTTGTGTGGGCATAAGAATCAAGGATGCCAAGCGAGGAATAGTTTTATCTTGATAAATATGGGTTTCATTCCAAGCCTGATCAATATTATCCATGCGCGTAAGAATACTGGAGGCTTGCTAAGAATGGGCGAGATCATCAATGAACTTCTCTGCCTCAATGCAAATATTGCCAACCCACTTGTCTGCCTCTTGAGCCATCTTCCTCAAATCTTCCAAACTGCTAACTGATTCTCTCGGAAAATCAGCTAGAAGGTCAACTGTTGGATTCTCCTATCCACATGGACGGGCTAAGTGTTGCACATATCCAATCAACATCTTATGCTCTTTCTTCAATCTTTTGTACTTTCCTTCCGTCTGGAGCAACCTATCCTTCAAAGCTTGATAGGAGCTATCACACTCCTCAATTATCTGAGCTCCTATAGGGTGGCCCAACTCCACAGTAGTGACCACATAATTTTCAAGTACAGCCTCATCTCGGTCACACTCTTCCCTGGGAACAGCCACATGAAGCGTGCAAGAACTAGAATTATTTGTAGATATCTTTGAGAACTTTCTAGATCTCTTCTTTTCTGGTGGCCTACTGATTTTGCTGAGGAATTCTTCCATTTCAATCGTCGGTTCAGTCTCCTCCCCAGGATCCTTTCTCATTCTTTCCCTGAGCCAATCTAGCACTACCAGTTGCGTGTTACAAATAATAAGTCTCTGCTCTTCTCTTGCTTCCTCTTCACGCACTTCTTCTTTAACAATATTTTGCTGAGGCTCATCAATCTCCATCGGCTGAGTATTTTCCCCTAAACCTTGAGCCTCCTGCCCCGTAGTATTCTCATCTTCCAAAGCCGTCTCAATCATCTGCTGGAAGCAGGCGTCTATTGTCGTCTCCTCTTCTTCTTCCTGCTGATTTTCTCTCCTAGGAGCATTGACACTTAGACTATCTGGCTCTCTAAGAGGTGGTTGGTTTACCTCCTAAAACTCTTGCTCCTCATTCGATCTATTTCTTTGGCTCCCAAACAATGACACCTCCTGCACACTCGAAGAGTGAGTCTGCAATGGCATGGGTGATGCCTCCTCTACCCTCTGAGGTACTGACTGGACTTGCACTTCTCTCCGTGGTTCTAAAGCTTGGGTGATCTATTTTCCTTTCCTAGCTGTTGACAACCTATGGTCACCCATTAAATTATAAGTGAGAGGGATTGATCTGCTTTTAAGTCTACTCACGTGCCTTTCCACCCAATTGCTCATGAATGTCAAAACCGGTATGCATAATGTGTCTAAGTCCGTAATCTCCGGTTCTGACCAATTTGGTAGTGGGACCGCTATGTTTCTTACTGATTCAAAATCCGGCTGCATAACATTCACATCCTCATCTACTTGATCTAGAACTGGAATAATCTCACATTCTCTAATCATCTTTAGGGGTATTCTGGTAAACATTCTTCTCCTAACTTTAGCATCATCCACTGCGTTGGCCCAGAAGTCCTCAATATGCACCCTGTGCCTATACTCCACACTTTGCACCATTCTGATATTGTTATAAGGATTGAAATCTTGCATGCTGGTGTGGTATGAGAGGTGAAAGAACTGCAGCTCATCTTCAGCTTCTTTGGTTGCCTACAAGGATGGACAAACCTCGTTTGAATTTCCCATGGTGATCGGGAAGTCTAACCCTCCTTTCTTCTTCTTTTTCTGAATTCTATCATAGGCAGTGAGCTTCCTAGATACTTCTAACATTACCATCCTATCTATGGGGTATCTTGGTAATCTGTATGGATATGATGTGAAAACCTGCAGCCTAATATAGGTGAACTTTGGAAATTGGATAAACCAATATCCATATTTTTTGATCAGTTCCTGAGCCTCTTTTGATATTCTTTGTTGAGTCCTCAATTGAAGAGTTTGGACTATATGCATGGTGAAGGAATCATTCACCCTTTTGTAGTTGGAGGTGTTGCTTAGGTGCAATTGTGGGCAAGCCTTGTAAATTTTGAACTGTTCAGGACCACACCCAATTGGCTTCTTATAAGTTATTCCTCTATACTTGGTCATTTGAGTCAGCATGTATATCACGTATGAGCTCATGTAGAATGTTTTAGTTCTCCTCAGGTTCCTAAATTTCTCATCCAGATTGTCACTTATCATTCTTGCCCAGTCAACACAGTCTTTCCCCTCCAGCACAATCCTAATGTAGTAAAACATCCATGGCTCGAAGATGTATGATTGAGGGCTTCCACTCACTCGGCTGAGCATCATTATGATGTCGCAATACTCCTGCTTCACATCATTCGAGATAATCTGCTTAGGGAGCCTATTGCGAGGAGGCCTGGGCTTCTGCATCCAAACATAATTTATTATTCCAACACATCTCTCAAAAGAAGAAGCGTACATCCTTTCAGCCCTCTCCCTTGTTCTGTATACCATTTTATCAAAAGTGGGGATTCCAAACGCCTCTCCAATGGCCTCAGGTGTGAGATTGGCAAATAATTTTCCATCAGGGTAAACAATGGTCCTTCGTTCTAGCCTGTAGCAATTGGCGCACTCCATGATCAACTCCAGACACTAGATAGTTGGTGGAAAACCAACAACTGCATAGAGTCCACTCTTCATAATTTGATGTGTTGTGACTGATGGAGGGTGGCCACCTAGCCCATACATTCGACCTCTGAGTGCTCCAAGATTCTACAAACCAAGATTCATATCATTCAACTCTCCCAACTTTGATGTAAACTTGGACTCAGGAAGAAACGTTTTTCTCAACTTCTTTATCACTGCCTGCCTGGATACATTGGCTTTTCTTGATTCAACATTGGCAGCCTTGCTTGCAGCTTTGTTGAATCTGCCTGCTTCAGCCATCTTGCAAAATAAAAGATAGGCATTAAAATTCAAACTCAGAAAATAAATCACCTCGGGAAGGCCAAAATGTGGAGCAAACTTTGAAAATGAGGAGCTTCAGCATTAAAGTTCTAACTTCAAACCTCAACACTTTTCAGCAGTATAACTTCTGGCACTTAGAAAAATTTCACCCAAGCTTGCTGCTTTAACTTGCTCACTTCAGCAGCTTCACCTCAACACTTTTCTCTTCACCTTTAGAACCACAACTTCACACTTGCAAATGGTGAGAAGAAATGAAAACTAGGTGGCTTAAATAACTGTGTGAGGGAATTCATTTTAGCAAGTTCATTAAATTTCTCCTTCCACTACTTGGCAATTTCTAACTTTGGAGAGGAGATGGGCGAGTTGTCACCAAGATGGGTCCTAGTTGTCATAAACTTTTTGCTTGTTGGAGATTTCTTCCTTGTGAAATTTTGAATTTTCCTCCTTCTAACTCCTTGTAACATTTCGTTATCTCAAATATTCGTGGGGGAAATTATTTTAACTCATTGATATTTAATTCTCCTAGGCTGGGGCATATAGCCTCTCATACTTGGGCACATTTGAGGGGGTCTCATTCATTTTTCCTTAGAAAATTTTGCCTCCCATCTTGGTGATTTGGGCGCATTTTCCACTTCTTATGTTGGGCGCACTTAGGGGGTTGATGTTTGAGTTTCACTTCATCTTGAGGGCTCATATTACCTTGTCTCTTCTTGGGCGCATTTAGGAGCCTTGTTGTCATTGTGTTGGGCGCATCTTGATGCTTGTGTTCTTAGAGTGCATTTTACCCTTGATGTCACCATGTTTGCCTTAGAAAAAATTTCCACCTTGAGGGTGGATTTAGACTTCTGTGTGCTAGGCACATATGAGGGGGGGGGCGGTGGGAGGGGGGGGGCGTCTTCATTGTTCTATACCTTAGAAAATTCTTCCACCTTCCATTCATCTCACCTTGAGCCCATTGGAGGCCTCATCCTAGGGCGCATTTGAGGAGGGATCCTCTGGTGTCCACGCCTTAGAAAAATCTTTCATGTTTTCTCCTTAGGGTGCATTTAAGGTATCGAATGTTGGGCACATCTTAGAGGTGGAGCTCATGCTTCTAGGCACATATGAGGGAGTGTTACTTCATTTTCTTGACTGAGAAATTTTTTAAAGTTTCCTCTCAAGGGCACATTTGGGGTCTTGTATGCAGGCTTTGTGCCTTAGAATATTTTCATGTGTCTCTTCATACCTTGGGCGCATATGACCCCTTGTCTGCATGTTTCATGCCTTAGGCGTTTTCCCTTCATGGTGTTTGTTTTGAACACTTAGTCAATTTTCGTCGTGCTCGCCCTCGCTTTCTATTTTTAGCAACTTCTAAGTTTTTCGTGATTTTCATGAATTTTTAACTTCTCAAGACTTGATTTTTGCTCACCCTGACCCTCATGACATGACTGACCTGTTGACACCTGCCTTTTGCATGCACCTTCTATTTTAGGCCCTGTTCTGGAAGTGACTTACTAAAAATAGTAAGTGTGTGAGTCGTGCTCAAATTTTACCAGTAGATTCCTCAAAGAATGCTGATCGCAGTGGTATACATCAGTTTTCAGTTTTTCTTGAGTTTTTCCCTTCATTTTAGGCTTAAAAGTAGGAAACCCTAATTTTGTTGCATGTGCTTCTGTAGACCTCCGTTTGATGCCGTTTTCGTTGCGTACTACTCTGTTATGGAGACTGAAGACCTGTGTCTGCTAGCGTGACATCATACCTGCAAAAGATGGACCTGCTAAAAATAGAACTGCTAAAAATAGAAAGTTCTTAGAATTCATTCAAATTTTGTATGCAAGTCCTTCAAGAGGGTTTAAACTCAGTGACGCGATCAAAATTTCTAAAACCCTAAGGAAAGGCCCTAAACTGGGGCACCTGCTAAAAATAGTAAGTTCTCAAAATTGGCTCAAATATTGCAGGTAAGCAATTTAAAGGGTCCTAAACATGATGTAAGAGTCAGATTTTCGAAAGCCCTAAGAAAAGGGTCCCAAATTGAGTACTTACTAAAAATAGTAAGTTGTTAGAATTCAGTGAAATTTTAATGGGAACCTGCCTGAAGCCTCCTGATTGCAGTGTTAAACTCAGATTTCAATTTGCACACTCAATTTAACCCCAAACTAAGCCTAAAGGATAAAACCCTAATCTGTCAAAACGCGCTCCAAACTTAGCCAAAATTCCAAATTGGGCCAAAAGATAGGTACATCCCCAGAAAGATAGAAGGAACAAAGAGAGACAGCCGCAAAACCACCCAAAACCAAAGCCAAAAGACCCGAATGGAGCAAAAATTAGGGGGTCACCATTTTGAATAGGGTGATGTGTGAAAAGGTCACAACAAGTTGCACTTATAGGAATTACAACTAAGTGAGGTGATGGATGAAAAAGCTTTCTACCACATAGGAAAGTGTATCATCAACCACCAACATTAAATAATGCAATAGACAATTAAATAAAATTCAACCTAAGTAAGCTTGACCTATGGTGTAGTAGACGTATGAGAAATGCATAGTTAGTGCATGAGTGGACACATGCATCAAAAATATACTTATTATATTCATTGGCATATTTCAAAAAAATCTTTCTCAAAACATAGCAACATTGGGTTCACTCTCCTTTTCCTTTAGTGGTAAGAAAGGAAAACCTCTTTATGTCCTTAGTAAAACTGAACATATTCTTCCTACCATTATGGAAACATTTCTAACATACTCCCATGGGATTCCCAATAACAACTGACCAATTTGTGAAAATCACATTACAAGCTACCTCATTATGATACTCTCTTATATCAAATTTGATTTTGCATTGATTTGTAAGGGTTAATTGTGTCCCTTCCATGATTATGAAATTTTGTAAGTTGATAGGGGTAATTCACTTCATATTTAGTTCCTTCATATCATATATTATTTGTATTCTGTAAAGACCACCCTTGATTTTTTAACCCAAAATTTTCAAAAAACCCACATATGTTTCTGACTTCTATCATGCAGGCATTTGTCAAACACTTTGCAAGTAATTGTTTCAATGTGTTTTGGTATGGGATCATTCAAAATTGCAATTTGAGACAATGTTTGTTCAAACAAAAGACCCACAATGAATAGAATTATCATGAAAATTTCAACAAACAAAAAGCATGCATAAAGAAACAATTAATAACAACAATCTGACCTCAAACTCCAGCATTATATATTGATCTCCAATTGCTACGCTTGCTGTTACAAACTCAGAATTACAACAGCTGTGATATAATAGTGAATGGTGTAGATCCACAATGATACAATACGGCTGTCACACAAATAGACACTTCTGAAGCATGTCCCAATGAGTGTTGTAGTTGAATATGCTAAAAAATTTGCCTGCTAACACAAAAAACTGCAAGTGACTACGTCTAACAGCATCACCTTATGGATGTGATTCCAAAATTACATCAAAATTAAAGCGCTTGGCTTCCAAATTACCACGTCCCACTTAGTATTCCCTCCTATGTGTTGCGTTCAACCATTATTCCTCCATGAAATATTCAACCAAATTTTTATTATTTTTATTACAATAAGCAATGCAACACACATCCATTAGGGTTAGCACTTAAACCAAAACGATGCGGAATTCAACTCTAACCAAGGATGTACACCAGGATCCCGAGATGGGCAAGGTGTGAGCATATGGTCAGAGGATCTCAATGCAATGCTGAACTGAATAACTCTAACCAAGAATGCGCAGATGACGGCGAGCATGTGGTCAGAGGATCCCTACCAACTACAATTGCTGAAAGTAAACTCAACGCCAAGAATGTGCTTTCAAACCCAGAGTGGGAATGGAGCTACCATAAGGCGGAGATGTTAAGTACTACAATGCAATTCAAAACATAAAATAGGCGGCAAGCCAGCCTCTTCCACTTATTTAGTGGGTATTACAAAGCATGAAGTGAAATATTAGAAGATGCTGACAGTACTACTGTTCAACATACAATATAGTAGAGATTCCCTGTCAAGAGCATAAGATAAGAAGGTCTAACAATGCTGCAATAAAGTATAATGTCTTCTCAATGCTCACAATGACTTCCCTTCCAAACCCAACTCAAAAGATGGACTTTAAGCAAACTCATATAACTGAACATGGACTGAAATTACTTAACCAGCAATACAGAACCCTATTGAAATGCTCACAACTCACTCATTCCTCAACCTAAAGACCTCAAATCACATGCATTACCTTCCTAACATAATGGCGCCCAAGTAAGAACCATTAAATGACCCCAAACTGTTGTATCTTTTTTTGCACGAATTTCAAAGCAAGTACAGATTTGTATGGCCCTCAAGGAAGGGCGATTTTCTTTTATAAAATTCAATGCTTTGTCAAAAAATCTGAAACTTGTCAAATAGGGGCGCCCTTGCCAAGGAAACACAATGAGACAGTACCCATAACCAGCATATTTTTATTTTCAATGATATGAATGAAACTACAGATCAGCCATGATATCAGCAACTCCAGATTTTTGATAAGAAATGCAATAAACTGAACTACAAAGCAAAACTCAAGCTACAATGCAAACCACACTACAAAATCCTCTCAACAACAAGCAAACTTCTCCACTAGATGCTATCTCTCAAGCATGAAGTCGAGCCAAGGCTAGGAGGCATTCATTCCTCAAAGCAGTTCCAGCACCATTTCGGCAGCATAACAATATTCAAGACATAAGATGATCAAATGAAGACCCAAGGCTCCCTTTTATAATTTTGAGAAGACACTTCCAAAAGCTTCTAGAAGGTGCGCCCACTCCACAAGATACTTTTAGGGTTTTGACTTGACCAAGTCTTCCTTCAAGATGGCGTACCTTTTTCCCTTGATTAAATGAATCAATTAAAATTAAACTTCCATAAGGGTTGGCGTCCCTTTTAATCACTTTATATTTCCAACCCTTAAATATTATATTTCACCTCCAAATGAGGCGCCACCCATCAAAGTCCCCTTTTTTAAAACAACTTAAAGTTGTGTCACTAGGCCAAGGGGGTCATAACATAAAAATAACATTATTTTAATTAAAATACTTATCTCTCCAAAAAATGCATCAAAAGGCCAAAACAACCATACCAACTGAACTGACTGCAAAGGGAAGCCAACTGAACTGAAGCCAACAGGACTACTGCCAGAAATAGAATTTACTAAAAATAGTAAATTCGGAAAGTTGCTCGGATCAAAGTGCATGCGATACCATTGCGAAGCTTTCTGAAAACCCAGAAAGAATCAACAATCCAAAATCCCAAACTCCGAGATGTAGCCGTCATAACTTACTAAAAATAGTAAGTCCGGAAGGTTGCCCGATAGTTGCATGTCATACCTCTGCGAAGCTCTCTGAAAACCCAGAAGGAATCTAGAATCCAAACAACCAAACTCCAACATACAACCCAAAATCTTCAAAAGAACCATCAAACAGTAGAAACCCTAATTCTGCCACTGACTAGCCAACAACACATCGGGGAATAGGCTATCAATCATTGAAAAGTGTAGTGCTAAAAATGGGACATTACACAACACCTCAACCTTTTACTCACAAACCTCCTCTAAAACCCACGTGAGCCTCGTATAAATAGATTTACACCCAAACAAAAGCAAAGGCTCTACAAAGGCACTGATACATTTCTTCAACCAAAGTGTGACTTATAGAAAGAGTGTGATTTGTCCCATCACTTCAAACAACTCAACCCCAACCATACAAACTCCTCCAATATGGTGTCTAAACCGATATAGAAATTTTTTCCAACACTATCCTCTGTAAACTTCAAATATAGCATCCAAATGTTTTCTTGACAATCCTTCAATCTGCAAGTATCTCTTCAAAATATTTTATTCGAAGAATCCTCAAAATATTTTGCATTCAAACCCCTTTTTGTGCAAACTTGGAAATCCTAACAATGAAAAACAAGCATAGAATTTGAATGAATCTATCAACAATCAACAAAGGAAGATCTTTCACCACCATAGATGATATTTCTCATGAGGGTTTTCGTTCTCACAAAGTTCTTGGATGAAGAGAGTTCAAACCAATAGCATAACCTTTCTCAAATTCTCACCTAATGCAAATGAGCTCCAAAAAGTTATTTTATTTCCTTCCAAAGAAGGAATGCACCTCTTTGGGGAATGAAATAATACTTTTTTAATTAAGTCCCTTATATCACCTTTTTCAATGCCTCAAATGGGATAAAATAACATTACTTTTAAAATATTTTCCCTTGGTTTTCCATATCCATAAAAGTGAGTCACTTTTAATATTTAAATAAACACTTAGGTGTAACTATATATAAAATATTATAACTTAAGCATTTATTTAAAATCATGCACCTGACTTGCAAAAAACATCGTCAAAACATTGGATACTAAAATTGAATGTGCCAAGGTGTAATGATCACCAAGAAACAAAGTTGGTGTTGAAACAGTGAGTTTTCTAAAGTAGCAATGGGCTCCAAGGAATGTGGAGCACAAAACAAATGTCCAAAAATTCTTCTAAAAGAATCATCACAAAACACACTGACAATTGAGCTCAATGCCAAAATAAAAAAACTGGAATTATGTCGAACTAACACCTCTCCAAGAACTATGGATCTCCCTTAACAACCCAATTAACCTTTGGGAACTCAAGGAATAGTCCAACGGTCAACAAAGTTGGTTAGGCTCAAGAAGGGGACATTACAATCCTCCATCCCCAAAATTTATTTTCCCCAAGCAATTGCAATTGCAAATCTGGAAGTTGTAGTATCCACTCACTCTTCCAAGTTTCATCCTCAATCAACAAATTCTTCCACTTCACTAAATGCTCTTTGATAGCCCTACTCCTTAGAGTATGCTCTCTAAAGTCAATAATACCCTTTGGTATAAGAATAAGTTTTCCTTCCTTATCCAATGGTGGCAATTTGGAAGAAGGAACAATGTTATGCTCAAGTTCCTTCTTAAGGTGTGATACGTGGAAGACATTATGCACCTTGCTACTCTCTGTTAGTTCCAAGTCATATGCCACTTCTCCAATCCTCTTGGAGATATTGAATGGGACACAAAACCGTGGCTTCAACTTCTTTGATCCACTTTTCTTGAGAGTGGATTGCCTATAGGGTTGTAGTCTCAAATAAACCATGTCACCCACCTTAAACATACACTCAATGTAGTGCTGATTTGCATACTGCTTCTATTGATTCTAAGTAGTATGCAAATCAGCCACAAATTCTTGGCCTTGGGCACTCTACTATATAAATGTGGTCTCTTAGATAAAGCATCAGCCACAATATTTCTCTTCCCTTTGACATATGCAATGTCAAAGTTGTAATCTTGAAGCTTACTTACCCATCTCTACTACCTGTCATTTAGATCTTTTTTATTCAGGAAATACTTAGGGTTGTTGTGGTTGATTTTGACAATGAACTTACCTCCCACAAGATATGGCCTAAACTTGGCCAAGGCATGCATAATGGCAAGCATATCCTTAACGTAAATAGAGTAACTCCTCTCAACACCCCTCAACTTCCTGCTCTCAAATGTGATGGGATGCTTGTCATGCATCAAGAAAACACCTATTTCCTCTCCAAAAGCATCACACTCAAGCTCAAAAGGCTTGGGAAAATTAAGAAAAGGTAGAACTAGGCATATACTCATAATTTGTTTTAGTGTCATGGTAGCTAATGGATTTAAAATGGCTTGCAGCAAGAAGATTTCTTAGTTGAGCATCCAGTTGGGAGATTACACAGTTACAAATGATTTCTATGTGGTTAGTGACATTCACTTGGTAGATACAATCAATACTTTCAAAAGATGGAGTTGGAGGTCATGGTAGGTGGCAGATAGTAGTGTTGAGAGCTTTAGCAGATGGTGTGCTAGAGGTGGTGGTAGCGAAGAGGATGGATACATTGTTTAGCCATGGTGAGGTTGCATGGGAAGCCCAATATTTTTTGTCTTCCAAATCTTCCTCTATTGATGACAAACATCATCATGTGGACATTCAATAGATTTTAGATAAATGCAGTGTTGTTTTTGGAGATATCCCTCCAACTCCTGATCGTATATTCGACCATGTGATTGAGTTAGAGGAGGGTTCCAAGCTAGTAATTAGAACTCCTTATTGTCATCCCAAGAGATTCAAAGAATAAATTAAAAAAATGATAAGGGAGTTATTAGATATGGGACACATTAGACCTAGCTCTAGTCCCTTTGCTTCTTTGGTGGTCTTAGTGAAGAAGAAGAATGGCATAGTGAAGAAGACGAATGGCATGATGAGGATGTGCATTGATTACTATGCCTTGAATAAGAAGAATAAAAAACAAGTACTCTATACCCAAGATAGATGAGCTTCATGGGGTAGTTTACTTTTCAAAGATTGATCTTCGTTTAGGATACCATCAAATTAGAGTCTATGCAAAGTATGTACATAAGACAAAATTTAGATGCCACTATGGACATTGAGTTTTTAGTCATGCCCTTCAATCTTACTGATGTACCTAAGACTTTCTAGTCATGTATGAATCACATTTTTAATAAGAAGCTGCAAAAATTTGTTTTGGTCTTTTTTGATATATTGATATATTATAAGACATGAGAGGATCACCTCAGGCACATTGATGAGGTGTTGGGAATTATGTAGTCATAGTCCCTATCCATGAAAACTTCCAAATGTGAGTTTGGAATGATAGATATTTTATATTTGGGACATGTGATTGGTGTTGGTTGTGTGAAGGTGAACCAGTAGAAAATATAGGCCATACTTGATTGGGCTCCGCCAAGAAACATTTCAAACTTGAGGGGTTTCCTCGAGCTATGCAGTTACTACAAGAGATTTGTCAAGGGGTTTTCACAGTTGTTAGCACCTCTCAGTGATCTCACCAAGAAGGGTGCATCTAGATGGTCGGATGAGGCTCAAAGTATATTTGATAAGATCAAGTAGGTGATTAGTTCTTGTCTAGTGCTAGCTTTACTAGACTTCTCTCAACCATTTGTATTGGAGTGTGATGCATCAGGTGAAGCGATAGGTGTAGTGCTTATGTAGAACAAGCATCCCATAGCCTACGAGATTACAAAGTTGAGAGATGTGGAGTGGTTATATTCCACCTATGACAAGGAAATGCTTGCCATCATGGGGATGCCTACGAGATTACAAAGTTGAGAGATGTGGAGTGGTTATATTCCACCTATGACAAGGAAACTCTTGCCATCATGCATGTGTTGGGAAAGTTTAGACAATACTTGGTGGGTGGAAAGTTTGTGGTCAAGATGAATCACAATAGTCTGAAATATTTCCTAGAGAAAAAGGATTTGAATGAATGCTAGAAAAAATGGGTGAGTAAGATTCAGGCATATGACTTTGAAATTGAATATGTTAAGGGGAAAAAGAATATTGTGGCAGATGTGCTATCCAGGAGACCCACCCTTTTCTCTATGTATGAGATTTTAGTCGATTAGAAGGCTCACCTGGTGGTTGAGTATTCCAAGAATACATTTGCACGTGAACTCATGGACAAAAATTGTCAAGATGACTAATATAGGGTAGTTGATGATGTGATATATTACAAGGACATGATATATTTGGTGCTTGAATCTAAAATGGAGTAAGATTTTGAGAGCTGTTCATGATATGCCTCTTGCAGGACATCTTGGGCTCTTCAAAACCTATAGGAATATTTGGAAGAGATTCTCATGGAAGGTTCTCAAGAGTGATGTCTTGCGTTATGTCAAAGGGTGTATGACTTGTCAGCAAAACAACTCAGAACATGCTTTTCCCATAGGGTTGTTACAACCATTGTCTATTCTTGAGTAGAAGTGGGAGAGTATATCCATGGACTTTATCATTGGCCTTTCGAAAGTCCAAAGAAGAGATTACATATATGTGGTGGTTGAAAGATTGACGAAGTATGCACATTTATTTGTTATTTCTTGTAATTACAAGGCACCTCAGGTCACAAATTCTTTTTTAGAGAGGTGTTTAGACTTTACAGGCTTTTGAAGAACATAGTAAGTGATAGGGACAATAGATTTATCAATGTGTTTTGGCAGAAGTTGTTCAGATTGGTTGGTATCAAGTTGTCCCCAAGATCCAATTACCATCCACAGATAGACGGTCAGACAAAGATTGTAAATAAGTGGGTGGAAGGGTATCTACATAATTACGTAGTGGGGCAGTAGAAGGGCTAGATCAGATGGCTATATTTAGGGGAGCACTGTTATAATACTACCTACCACATGTCTATAGGTATGTATGTCTTTGTAGACTTAGCATTTGATGACAGCATAACTCCCAAGGTAAAAGAATTAATGCAGGATAGCCAAGACATCCTTAAGGCACTTAAGGAAAATTTGCATCGTGCTTAAAATCAGCAAAAGACATATGTAGATAAGCACAGGATTGAGAGAATTTTTGAGGTTGGTGATCTAGTTTTCTTGCACCTACAGCCTTATAGACAGTCTACCTTGAAAATGAGTGGTGCAGAAAAGATGAAGCCTCAATTCTATGGGCCCTACAAGATTGTGAGGAGAGTTGGAAAGGTAGCATATGAGTTAGAGTTGCATGCAGCTAGAAAAATTCACAACATGTTTCATGTATCTTGCCTCAAACGGGCGGTTGGGCAATACACTACTCCATCTCCAGAGCTTCCACCATTAGAGGAGGGCAAATCAGTTTTGGTGCCTAATGCTATCTTGGATGTGAGGAAGCATAGGTTGAGAAGTAGGGTGATTAAGGAATATCTAATAGAGTGGAGAGATTTGCCTCTTGAGGATGCTACATGGGAAGGAGTATAGATATTGTAACATCCTGGTTTGCAATTGCTTGAGGGCAAGCAATGTTGGGAAGGGAGGACTATAATGTCTCCGATTTTCAAGTAGTTACCACAGAGTCAATTTAATTAATTAAATATTAAATTGTCCCGAATTAAAATTTTGGACATTTATATTTAATTAATTATTTAATTGTTAAAGTGACTTTATTAAATGTTGTACTCAAATGTTTAAATAAAAGTCACTTTAAAAATGCAAAATATTTAATAAGCAATAAAGGTGGTGTATAAAAATGGGTAAAGGAAAGGAATTGGTCATCTTGTGAAAATTATCTTTGGAAGTATTGTGGGAGGACTTGGCTTTCTAGAAACTTGAGGCAGAAACCCTCGAGTTTAGTGGATTGGATGAAAACCCAATTCATTTATAGGTGAATTCATCTCAGAATTTGCATAGGAGCTTCAATGGATTATTGGAGGCGTTTCAAAATTTGTGTAGTCTTTTTATCAAAGACAAATTCCAGTAGTTTGGTGTGATTTCAGAATTAGAAATATTCAAAATATCTTCGGATATAAGGTATTCAAACAAGGATGTCAAGGCTGGGATATGATAGAGGCAACTGATAATTATTTTAATTATACAAGCATTGGAAAAATATATTTTATGGGAGGAGCTAAATAATATTGAAGTGCCCTGGCAGTATTGTCCTATTCATATTATTGCAGATTTAATTTGAGGCTCACCTGTATTCATTGAACCCATGAGCTAAGTCGTGGGAATTATTTCCAGTCGCAGCCTTAAAAGGAAGAAGTGATGTATATGGAGGTGTCACAAGGCTATGGAAAATGAAACGTACTAGAGATAAAGTGGCAAGTAGTCAAGACTGAATATTGCGATTTGAAATTGGAGGTTTGTATTTCATTAGAGTGGTTGGTGGAAGTCAAGAATGTGGGTTGCGTGGATAAGTCAAAGAAGTTGTATCATTTTAAAAGAAAGAAATCGAAGCTTGGGAACCACCACCATATCCCTTCAGCAGCAGCCACCATATTCCATGAGCAGCTTCTGTAATTACCTCAGCCATTGCCAAGTTGATTAAGCCGCTCTTCTTGTAGAGTTGTATACAAAGAAAGGAGATGCAATTTTCTATGAGCTGGTCACCACAACATATCTGAGGTGGCATATAGGATCTGCAAGGACAACTTGTTGAATTGGACACAAAGCGATTGGTTTAAGCTTAGTACTATCCACTAGTAAGCTGCTGGCTATTTTATATATTTCTGCCTGCTACTATTTAAGGTCAGAAAATGATGTGAACTTATTTTATAATCTGCTCTGCAATGCATATCGAACTGTCATAAGCAACTTAATTATATACATTTCAGTTCTAAAACACTGCAAACTGTTTGTCATAATGTGATCTTATGACTGTAAAATGGAGTTGTAAAGGAAATAATGGTTAAACAACATTCAATCATTTATATCAGCTGTTACATTCATAAATCTTTCATTTGCACATGCACAAAAAACTGGTTGATGGAATGCTTAGATATTGGGGAATTAGGAAGGTGGAAACTTTGGGTATTGAAGGTTGGGTTAGAATCTTACAATATGCGCTCCAGTCAAATGGTGCTATGTGGATATGGGGGGACCACTAAGGCAGGATATACTTGCAAGCAGATAAGTGCACATTTAAATATTCAAAGGTAAAGGCGTGACCAGTTAAAGAAATTAAGAGGGCTGGTAAAACAACATAGCCCGAGACATGAGATTGTGACTTGCTCAACCAGTCAACGTCAAATTAGAATGCTAGGGCATATATGTATAAAACGAAGGTTTAGGATTTTAGGAGCTTGAATAAACCCTAGGCTATGTTAATAAAACCCTAATAAAATGCAGAGCATAACACTCTTAACCTCCCTGATCCCTTTGCAATTTAGAAAAGATATAGTGGCCAAAGTAAACAAGATTATATTCAGTTTCCTGCTACTTATTTTGGCCAGGGCAGAATCTCCTTCCTCATTGCTACGGGATAGTTTGCAATAATCCAGGTGGTTATATATCCAGATTGCTTAGATCAGCCCCACAATCACTGAAAAGACTGTACAGATTCCTTGGAAACTGTTAGAACCATGGCATAGACAAAGGTGTTTTAGGAAACATGCAGTTGACTGGGAAAAACATTTTGATTTGGCAAGAACCAGCTTGCCTTCTTGTGGTTGTATTAAATCACATTTAACATACATAAGGTGATTAAAAATTTTCATTTACATAAAATCTGTCACAGAATACAGTATTTAAATCAAGTACAAAATTGACGAATGGAATCTGTCTCACCAAGCCACCAAAGACCAACAAGGTTGAACAATCCAATGTATCCAAAAAGCTTTTGCACGTCAACCTTCTCCCCTTCTGCACCAGCAAATTTCTTGAGCAATACTGAAAATGTAGAAAAACAACACCACCACGAACAAACCAGTATTAAATTCATTCACAAATTTATATCCAATCTGTAACAAGAGAACTATGAAACTCAGAAAGTGATAGTATTGCAATAAGGATGTTACCAGTGAAAATGCCATAGGTGACTGCAGAAAGAAGTCCAAATATATCTCCTAGAATTGAATGTTGACGGGAACTGCAAACCAGACCAGAAAACCAAAAACGCTAATGAACCTCAGTCCACAATATAACAGTATACCTAGAAGTAAAATCCACTCACTGCCAACAAAACTGCTACAACACAAGCTTTTGTGAATTCATTTATAAATACAATGATTCAATCTTGTAAACTACTCGGGAATTCTTCCTGTATGGCTATAAAATTTTACACTAAGACAATGTTGTGGTGTGTGGTTATAAAAAGTTTTGTTCCAAAATATAATTGCTAGATTATTTATTATGATATATGCATGCAAAATGAAAACAGAAATGGAGAATGTACCCAGAAATGCTCAACTTTGATTCATCTGCAGCCCACGTCTTTCCAACAGTTGTCATGGCTACTCCAGCCATGCTTACAAACACAGCTACAACTTTTGAAATGTTAAGTGAATCTTGACCTAACATTACCCCAAAGAAAAGAGTGAACAGACCTGATGTTGAAGATATGACAGTTGTGCTTGCCACACTTGTTCTTGCCAAGGCAGCATTTGATAGGTACTGCAATTATTCAAAGTGTTACATGAGACAATTCTAATGCATATTGCTTAATGGAATGTACACTGAATCAATATGGAGTTCTCGAAAGTAGCTAGTAGCATAAGCAACTATTGAATCATCCCAAGACTTATGCAAGCTATCCAAATTGAAAAGCACAATATTAAAATTGAACTTAGATAAGGAAAATAGTCTGCAGAAGCTTAGAAACGCACACACACAACTTAAAATCCTTGGACAGGCAGTTAACATGATCATATACAGATTTTACAAAACAGAAAAGGATGGTTTTGATTTGGATAAACAAGCCTTATGCACACAGATGGGAAGAATGCCTAGCACCTTAAACTTTGAAATTGAGCCTTCTAAGGTTTTGTTGGTAAGTAAACCAGTAGTTGCAGTTTCTTTAGTTATTTCCTTGATGCATCCAATGGGCAGTAAAGTGAACTTACAACAGCGGGAGAAATCGCTATGGGGCAGGTGATTTTCTTTTAAGTTTGAGACTTGAAACTTCTCAAATATTATATGAATGATGAAAGAAATCAGTTAAGGAATCAATGAATGCATTTATAATAGCCCCTTAAACACAATTCAACAAGAGAAGGCTACATCAAGAAGCTCAAAAGCCAAGGAACTGGAAGAGACAACGTCTACAATTCTTAACGTACATATTAATTTCTCTAGTAGAAAACTCCTACCAAGAAAACTGCCACCTTAATTGAAAATCTTCCATGACACAAGTAGAATCACCACAGCATAGGAAAATTTGGTACCTCGCTGAATTTGACAGTTTTGTCACTGCCAAAATTCTACACTATTTCTAATTTGTTTCTCAGGAACCTTCTTCAACTGAATCTGACTCAGGTTGTCTAAATCAGCTAAGGACTCCCTTCAATTTTCATAGACCCCTATAAAATGTGTATGCTTTGATTCTTGCTGAGAATCATCGCATTAGGAATGTTTTTGAGTGTTTTGTGTTACATAGTCATTTTGACTAGAGATAGACGTAGTAGGATGGTAAGTTAAACTTGCTTTCTTCCAATTTGGATAAAGTACATACTTCCCAAAAATATTTTGGCTATTCTAACAATGTTTTAACACAAACAACTCATAATTACAATTCACCTTTCTTTCTTAATGAGGTTGGATATAACAAGTTGTTAAGGGATGTCTTTTCTTTGGTATGGGTTTGTGTTGATGGTACTCAAAATCTAAAACTGCAAGTTGGGTAAGTCTAATGCCAACATCTCCTCTAAGGTTTACATTGTCAAATCCTATTACCAATAAATTTTCTTATGCATTTGGTATTTAAGTTGTGTCCATTGATAGGAGAGATTTTCCATGACATATTTGAGGTCAACGATAAGGTTCAATCAAAACTTACCCTATATTTTCTTAGGAAACACTAAATAACAAGAGAATGTCTTTGGATGAAAGGAAATGGATCAATGATCCTAGCAATATCAGGTACCTTTTACTTTAACTTTTTATACTTTTTATTAGGTTACAACTCTAAAGGATCTACTGAACTTTATGCCTTGATAGATAAAGAAGACTCTAGGGCTTAGTGTTTTTCACTTCCAGCATTCCTATTCAAAGAGGACCCCTATTATAAGAGTGCAAGTATTAGCACTTGGATCCAGCTCTCAATGTCATTTCCAACTCCCATGCTCAAGGCAATTTACACATGTATTTCATGGCTGAAAACAAACAATAAAAAAATTGAATGCCACAGGAAACATTCAACCACAAACAAAAAAGTTTAAACCCTAATAAAATCATATGCGGATTGCATATTCTTCTACTCACAAAAGACTAGCATAAAGTTGATTAAGTCAAAACATAACCCTTGAAATAACATGAAAATGTTATTTAAGAATATTATTTGATGATGTTGGTTTCTTGAGGTCCTCTTCCAAGGTTATGACAATTTTTTTAGCTTTAATAAGACAAAGAGAACACCTCAATTAATAGAAAATGTATTGCGCTCAACAATAACTGATAGACTATCTTTTACACAATCCAGACCTAGCAATGATCAACATATAACACTAATCTAGGCTTTATTATCTCCCAATCAAGAAAAATGTTGTTTTCTGTGGAATGGAGACATTCCAAAGAGTATTTAATGTTCACAGGTGTAGTGGTATTGAATGAGTTGTGAAACACAAGACAACCAACAAATTTCAAAGAGCTACAACTTTCCAACACAATGATCCAATGGTGTTTAAACCACGTGTCAAAAGCTATCACAAGACTAAATGTATGTAAAGCTGGAAAAATTCTAAAACCCTTATTAATGATGCTTAAAATTAACAAACCAAATTCCCATTGGTTAGTACAAATCCTTATCATGAGTTGTAACTCCAGAAAATACTAAATGGTATAGTGTTGATGGAGTTTGAAGTAATTTCCAATTAAGTATTTAATGGTGCAAAATATTTTGAGACCCATGATAGAAAAAATGATAAGAAATAGTCTAGAGATGATACTACGCAAAGATCATAATCGTGTAATACAGATACATTAAAAATATTGAATTTTTCCAGATGAATATGGAAGGATTGCAAAGTATTAAAGAAGCAACAATAAAATTTGTATGAAGAGAATTTGATGGTAACTAACATAATGTGAAAATCTCCTATAGTCAAAACTAGAAGCTTTAATATCACTCATTATTGGCCTAGGTCTGGCTCATACCTTAAAAGCCAACATAACTGTTTGGTCTAAGAATTTGAATATGATACAGATTATGCATGTGTGAGACTATTATGTATTGGCAACATATATATATATATATATATATATATACACAGTATGTATATTTCGATAGATAGACGAACAGTGTGGGTATATATACACACACATGTGTGTATATATGTACACATAGCCTAAGCAACAGTCTTAGAAAATTACAGAATTAGAGGATTATTACATATGCAACAAGTACTGCCCATACAATAAAGAGAATCACAAACAAGAAGATCACAGTACGATTTAATTAATAAGATATTAGGTGATCTATATGCATCAAGTATTGCCCATACAATAAAGAGGATCTCAAACGAGAAGATCACAGTACGATTAATTAATAGGACTAAGATAAATATTAAAAAGCACATAAATAAGCTCTTCCATTAGCTCATTATTTTCTAGGTTTCCGCAAAACAGTCTTACAATTGAAATACGGGTCTGGTTGTATAATGAAACTCATCACCAAAGCTTACCTCTGTAGCAAACCATATCGGTGCTATACAAAAACTAAGTTTTGCAACTTCCCACGGTGTAAGCTTTTCTTGATACTTGAAACCTTCAGAATCTTCTTTGCTTTTTATAAGTAGTGGCTTTCCTTCTTCCTCTGCACAAAGATCATTATCATTGACTTTTCTTGATAGACAATGCTGCATCTTAGTCTCCAAATCTTTATACATTAGATTTATCTTCGCTGGTAAATCAAGATAGCAAGAGGTGTCAACAATAGCATCTGCCCTTTTTTTGTTTTTTTTGTAATGCTTCCTTATCAGCCTACAGGTCCAGTCTTTTATAATAGCTATGGGAAGATAGACTACCATAAGAGAAACTCCCAAATATGTAAGTACAAACGGTTGCTTGTACGTCAGAAATATATCCTGTAGTGTACAAAAACATAAGAACTTTGATCATTATAAACGAATTTATCTACATAAGTTAATAGTTGTTTGATATAAATAAATGCTACTAAATGAGAAAGAAAACAAATCCAATAAAGTGACAAGAAGAAAAAGCTAGTTTAACGTGCTTCTGCTGACCAGTATGCTCAAGCATAAGTATTCATAATCCAAATGCGAGTTCAATCTTCCAATATTGCTGTAGAAATAGCAGGGGTTAGGACTATCTACTGGCAGATGATACAAAAGTTTAAACAACCACCTGAGATGGTTTCAAAGTTCAAACAAATGTATATATTGTTCTCAAACACACAATATGGTATCCCTCACGCTAAGGTTGAATGTACTTATCAATGAGGATATCTAGTCTATAGCGTGTTTGGAAGTTTTTTCTTTTGCTGGCCCTCTTTAATTATAACTAGGAAAGGTCAGCCTTCAAACATGCCATTAGGTAGAGCTGAGTTATATCCATGGTGAATATTACAACCTAAAGTATGTCTTCATGATGAAACCGTTAACAGTATCTTTAAATAAGGGAGAATTGTCTACGGACAAGAACCAAGAAGACACAAGGGAAGGAAAAGCATCTCATACCAAACAACAACATACGGGAAGTTTTCTTTTCCACAGGAAGTAAATCAAACCCAGAGAATAGAACTGAATCCATACAGTATTTCACAAAGATTTCTTGATAAATTTCCAAAAGAAGAAGAATCCAACTCAATCGGATTCAAATATATAACCTATATTTGCCAAAAACAAAAAATCTAACCTGAGTGACTTCAGCCGAGGTGACCCATATGAGAACAACTATAGCAATGAGCACCAACCCTGAATTGTACCGCCATCCCATTTCTTCTTACACTCACCTAAAACCCTCACAAAACCACAGCTCTTCTTAAAATGTGCAAAACTATTGTGCAGGCACCATTTCAAGTTCTTTCATGAAAAACAACTCTTTGTTTTCAACAATCATTCACTACAGATAGTCTCTATTCATTTCCTCCAACTTGCGGTTGCACCGACCATAAAAATCATCATAACAAACATGTCGGTATGATGTTTACACCTTCAAATTGTATACCCAAATGTGAAAATATGATAAAAATGGATGTGCCAAATATATAAAAATGTATGTACAGAAGGAAATAATGCGCAACACGAGAGAGTTTGAAAATTGTATAGAGCATACAGGTGCCATATCCATGCAACTCCACGACAAACGCAATATTCTTGCTGCACGTATTGAATTTTACTTAAAAATATTGTTTTTTTTCACATTAATTATCTGCAGAATATGTTGTAAGAGCGTGTGTGCATGCTTTGCTATAATATAACGTGTATGCATCCATGACGTCCTCCTCAGTACTCATAAACAGGTTTTTAACAAAGAGAGAAAGTACCTATTGGGACGCAAGAAATAGCCTAGCACGTATATTCTATTCGAACGGTGGGTTGAACCGTTGAAGGTTCGTTTTTGGTTTTTTTATTTATTTAGGGGAGAGGATCCAGTAGTTGTGCACCCTAATTTCGCACTTCTAATTATTCTATGTGGAAATTTCAAATCACTCTCAATTTTTTACAGCAGCTTACTTG
>VDFB02092151.1:0-12413 GCA_007258455.2 Sequoia sempervirens | reverse complement strand
CCCGTCCCCCTCTTTTTTCTGGTTTTTTTTTAATTTTTTTCAAATTTGTGTTCACTACCCAGTTTTTCTTTTTTCCCCCTCTATAAAACCCATATGCCACTTTTTCGTTTATCTTTTCACACATGGTCAAATTTTTCAAAATCACTAGCATAGGTTTCCGTACTCACCTTACGGGGCACCGCGAAGTGAGTCCATCGTTTCCGCACCTCATCAGCTCGATGCACAATCTCGGTGTCGTAATCCTGCGGCATGTTTGCTCCGTCTCCTCTCTCTCTTTCTCCTCCTTTCCTCACTTGCTTGAGTGAAAATGGCTAAGGTAAATTTTTAAATTACCTTTTTATCCCTTTCTCCCTCCAAGGTATTTTTTACCTCCTATTTAACTTTTCATCCCTCCAACTAATCCCTAACTTCCCGGAGCCGCCATTCGCACACCGTACGTCCAATCCACTCCGTTCAAAAGGAAAAGTTGCTTATTTTTTGCCCTCTATCCAACGGTCCCCTCCATTTCTTTCTATCGAGACGTCGTCCGGGGCCCCTCCTTTCTTCCCCAACCGCCCTCTCGAGGGGGCATACCCTACTACTTCCTTCCATCCATTTCAAACCAGGCGCTGGGGCATCCTTCTTCTCCTTCGTCAGGCCGGGGCATCAATCCTCATTCCTTTCTTCATCCCTGACATTTACTTTTCTTCGAAACATCGTTATTTCAACAATATTTCGAAGAGGGGCAAAATGTAGGCATCCAAATTTAATCACTTCCATATGATTAAAATTACTGCCTTCCCATCTATCGTATTAATATTAATTTATTAAATTAAATTAATATTACACCTTTTGTCTCATAACGATAAAGTATTTAATTTAATAACTAATGCTTTGTCTTTTACCTTATTCCTCTCTAAATTAAATAAATACACTAATTTATTTAATTTAGTCATTCTTCCTTTCTTTTTTAAAAAATCAATTTAAAATTCCCCACTTTCTCTCTCCTTGTCACATCCTCCATAATCTCACCCTAATCTGAATTAATTTAATTAATTCAGGGTTATGATGTGCATTCTCTTAATCAGAGATTAATGTCACATCCTCCTACATTTGCCACTTGCCTCTAATCTTCTGTTAATTAGCCTAATCCAATATTTGCACAACCTTAACCAAAGTCATTAGCTAAGTTTAGCACCACTTTTTGGTCAATTCTTCCATTTTTCCTTTTTAGACATTGACCCCCTTTCCCATGTGAATTTTTAATTCACATTTATTTTCCCTAGATTCCTCTCCTTTAAATGTGAATTTTTAATTCACATTCCATTCTTCCAAGGCTTCTAGAACCTTGGACTTGTCACAATCTCCACATGTGACCAAGTCCCACCTTTTTGGAGCCCACCTTTTACCCTCTAGATCATCCTAGGAATGTGAATTTTTAATTCACATTTATCCTCCCAACCACCTTTCATTTTCTCATGTAGATTTTTGAGGAATTTTAAAATTCCTCAAATGTCCCTTTCACTCCCACTTGGGGACAAGAAATCTCTTTTTGTGGAAATCCTCTCATCCCCCAAGGTGCTTGTCATTTTCCACCTCATTTACCTTTTTGACAACTCATTTCCATCTCATCCACCCTTGGCCACCTCACCCTCCACATGTCAAGATGTAAGGGCTTGTGGGTTCTCAACCCACCATAGCCCTTCATCTTGACCTTGTTGGATCAATCTTGACCCTTGAATTCTCTAAAGAATTCAAGTTCCTCTATAAATACCCCCTCTCAATAAGCATTTATAGGACTTAGTCAATTTGCAACTACATGCTGCCATTTTGTGCACTCATCCAATTTTCAATCACATCCACTTGCATTTGCATCCAAACACATAGCAAAGATCTTCAATAGAGCCATCAAGGAGCACACATCCCATCTTAAGCAAGGGCCAATCAAAGGAGTATCAACTACAAAGGAAGGTAAAACTATTTGTCTTACATTATCTACTTTCTTTAGTGTTTTGTCACTCTCTTTTGGCTAATCTTGAGGTGTCCTTGGTATTTTGTTTTTCATGTTTTTAGTTGTTTTGCTCATCTAGAATAGTGCAAATATCAATGTATACAATAACCAATACATAAAACCAACACATAAAGTAGTATAAGACCTGTTGGTGTTTCAATTAGCACCTCTGGAGTGCTTATTGGAAATGGTTAGCTATTGCAAGTTTGTAGTTTTTACTTCTTCAAATTGGGAGGGGAAGATCCCTCTTGTTGCTGATTTTTGTGTAAAGGAAAGAATAAAGAGAGTAAACTACTATCCTATCTTTTTTACTCAACGATAGGACACAATGGTGCATAAACACATTGCGTTGTAGCTAAGCTTTTTCTCTGGTTTCAACAAGTATTAACTATGATAAACTAGCTTTTAATCTATCCTATTTCCTCAAGATTAATAGAGCATGAGGGCATAGGAGCAGGAACAGATGGTTCGATCACTTGGTCGAATTGGTCTCTCAGGATGAATCCAAAGGCTCTGACCTCCTAGATCTGTACTGAAATAGAACTCACACAAGTAATCCTTACAGTAATTTATATCTTAGGATTCCCAAGGAGGTACCAAAACCTTTCTGAGGTGTAGGCTAAAAATTAAATTATGAGAAACAACAAAGGGACAATAATCTTATCTCCTAAATTCCCAAGGAGGCACCAAGGCCTTTCTAAGGTGTAGATTGAAAATAAATTATTAAACACAACACATGATGATAAAACCTTGAGACTTTTGGATCAAAGGCATGATAACTCTCTTGATTTATTATCTCAATACTTCACCAAAGAATACACTTTGGGACAACAGCTTCTGTCAAAGAGACAATCACACATGTTGTGATCAAACCAATGATACATGAACAAAGATTGGACACACCTATCTGAGTAGAGGGAGTACAATCTGTGCTTGGTGCTTAACTACAACAAATACGATCCAAGAACATATACTAAGTGAACAATATGAAGGAAAAATTGCTCAATGTTTTGTTGCCATGAAGTAAAGTTACAAAATAATGAGCCCAAGGATCTTATTTATAGAACTCAAAGGAGTAGGAAACCCTAAAATCTCCTTGAGTTAACAAACAATTCTTTTCAATCAACAAGATTTATTCCTATGTCTAAAAGTAGGTGAGCAATCAGTTAACTGGAAATCTACTTCAGTTAACTGAAACTAAACAAATAGTCAACTGGAAACTACTTCAATTGATTGAAACTAAACTAAAGGTGAAATTTATTACAAAGTGTGCCTCCAAAATAGACATCCACATTTAGTGGAGATTTGAGATCCACAAATTATGGAAGTCAATTAGACATCCTAAATTAGTGGGATCTGAAAATGCATCATCTGTGGGACGTGGAGTTAACTTGGAAAGGGGAATCAAGTTAACTCCAATCACATTTAATGCCTTTCTGGAGGGTAGGACATCCTTTTTTGAGGTTCCTTTACAACTCACCACTAGTCAACAGTGTCTCTATCCATTCATTGACTTCCTTAGCTTCTGGGTAATTAATGCTTTGCAAGATGATGACGTGGCACTTTAGCATTACTTCGCTTGTCACAAGCTACTACTGAAAGTCAATACACTGGGTAGTTGCGTCATCTAAATTGGTAGACAAGGTTGCCACCTTGTCCAACTTTCAACCATCTAGATCATTGAGAAAGGTGTAGCAGATGACATCTCAGAATTTATTTTGCACTGCAAATAGCTCAATGTATTCTCCTCCCCCATGCAAATATTCTATGTGAGGGAAGGATATTACCAACGTTCTTGGGAAGTTAATAAAATTGGTGAGAAACCTTCAGTAGTAAATCAGTTCTACTAAATTGGTATCATAGGCTTTCACCTTGTATGTCAGTTGTTCTTTCCAAGAAAAAAGATGTTGCTTGTTCTCTTCACTGAAGACTAATTGATACACCAATTGCAAGTCTGGAATTGTACTTTCATTGCTTGGCCTCTTTTCTACTATCTTTTGCTTTGATTGTTGAATCTCTACATAGATTCCATGTGCTCTATCCCTTAACTAGTATAGACTCACTAGTATACATCATCCCTTTAGAACAAATTGCTCCACTTTATCTCTCAAGTGTTTTCCATATGTCATCAACTAATGATGGTTAAGCTATGCAGGAAGATCCAACAATTCCTGTGGTAAGGTTGAGATGTTCGGGATGTCGTGCATTAAGCTAGAAATATACATCCTCAACTATTTATTTTCATCCTTTAAGGCTACTTTGTCCTTTCCATCCTTAGCCATCCTCTATTGAATGCTTACTCAGGCAATGTCGAGAAGGTCTACCTCCACTTGACATGTGGTCTTTCCGAGATTAAGTTTGGACAATGTGAAGTCCTCAACTTGTACCTCATGTATGTTTCTGTCATCAGGTGGGGCAACAATCTCTATGATGAACTCATTCTCTACATTCCTTTCCACATATACTTGCTTCTTCAATTGATTTGTCAACATGTCTTGTGGGACATGGTCGAACTCTGTGAAGTCAAACGTATAGGAAGGCCTTTCCCTCTTCCTTCGTAGGAAACCCTCAAGCTAGATAGAATCCCAGCTTGCTTCGCTAGAATGAGGAAAATTGGGCTGTTGAATGCCTAATGAATGAGACTGTGTTGGAGTGATGCCTCTCGGTGGAGAGTCCAAGTCGATGGGGACTTGTGACTGTTGTGATGATGGTGATGTAGGTGGCTCTATTTCTATCACAGGCACCATTTTTGCTGCTACTGTTTCTGCTATTGGATCTATCTCTACAGTGACTATCTAGATCACTGGCTTGGGGGTAGCAATTCCCATGACTATCTCAGGTGTGTGTGTGGTTGTCTCCACATATAACCCATACGTTCTTCCCCTTGTTTTTCCTGGCATTCGCATCCCTTTGGGAGGATTGATCCATTGCTTCTACCTACAACTTATGAATTTTGTTCTTTACTACTCCATCCTGGTCCTGAACCATATTGTAGTCCTGACCAATTTTATTCAATTCACTTTCAATTTTCTCTAGCTTGACTTTGTATTTTCCAACAACATGAGGCCAACATAGACAAAAATTGTAGATGTCATTAGCTGAATTAATGCACTATCTCAACACATTCATTTTCTTTTTCAGTTTTGTAAGGGATAGTCTAAACTGCTCCTTCAAGTGTAGGATTATTTCTTCCTCTTTCTTATCCTGAGAGTGAAAGGCAACAACTTCCTTAATACACTCAATCAACTCTTCAAGGAATACATTCTACAAACTTTCCAATTCAATGTTATTCTACACAAAGTATCTGCCCAAAGTACTCTCAATTAGATCCTGTTCATATGAGGGTCGATCTAACCACATGTCAACAATCTTTTGCATTTCATCTTTCTCCTGAACTATTTGTAGTATCTTTGTTTTGGATAAAGTGCCTTCTTCTTCATTTGCTTTAGCCATTGTTTCATCTAGTTCAACTGATTCCAGTTCATCTCTTGGGGTGTATTCATCAAGGTCTTCATCAAGTATGTCCACAATTATTTGTTCTTTTCCTTTTCCTTCAGTTTTAGGAGACTCTAGTACTGGAGGAGAATCATCAATAAATTCTATTGCTCTTTTCTGCTTCGTCTCCGTCTTACCAGAAGATGATCCAACTTCAGCTATTTTTACTGGAAGAGAAATACCAACTACTCCAAATTTTCCTAACAACTCTCTAAATAAATTTGCATAAACTTGCTCATAATTTTCCAGAGTATTGAAATGCTTAAAAATTTTCTTGCAGACCGGTTCACTCTCCTTCCATACAACATGATCATTCTATGGCAAGCAATTTAGAAAACACATCATGATACATATGATCAAAGTGCCAAACCTGAAAGGATAATCTATATCCATTGTCAATTGCACATTCTCCATTAGTTGATCTTTTAGCAAACTACACAGGTCAAAGTCTTGGTCCTCCATTATCATCTTATGCGAAATGTAAACTGTGCCTGCAAAGGTTGATCCTTCCCTATTTCTGAAGAACATTTTGTATGAAATTCCATATGTAATGTACCTTGTCAATGGATCTTTGATCATCAAAATTACCAGAGCCCTCTGATCTCTTGTTACACTAGTTAGGGTTTCAACTTCCTTATTTCACATCAACTTCTTCTTCAGAATATCTCCAACATTGCATAACCCAGTTAAATTTCTAATCACTTCCTTCGAAATAAGATAGGGTTTGTCCAAATTTATATTATCTTCATTCAATTTGCTCAAGATGAACCTAACCACATTGTCAAAATAAGGAAATTCATTGCAAATGTCCAAACTCCTATGCTTCGCTCCTTTGAGCCACTTCAATTTTTTGGAAGACAACATATCTCTTACATCCCTGATCTTCCTGCTATTGTATTCATCCAAACTTACAATTCCCTTGATTTGCTTCATTTTCTATACCGAACAAGGTTTTTCTACTAAGCACAAATTTAGAAATTCTAGAAGCGAATGGAATACTTGTTGAATTTGCCACCGAATCAACTTGACTCCTTCAAAATTCTGCTCCAGAAGCTCTTTCACTATTCTTTTTCAATGCAAAGTAGCAAATAAGGGTTCCAAGTATCCTTTTATAGCTTCACACACTTAACTTTTTACCGCAATAAATGCTCTGCTCTAGGAGTTTCGGTTACACTTCTCTCTCAGACACCAAGAGAAGAATCCATCTGCAGGCCTTGAAGATCTCAACTTACAGAACAAGTGATCACAAATACATTTTTTGGCTGATGGCACAACTACTTACAACTTCCTATATTTCAGTGCCAACTACTAATAGGGGGGGCAAAGGATTTTACTTGAAAGAATCCCCCTAGGCCAATGGCCTGAGATCAATTTTTAGAGGAATTACCAGAGGAAGCTTCTGGTACGAGCTTATCAGATTCACTCTTCTTTATCCATGTTTTCTTCATCTAATCTCTTATCTCTTCCACAGTCACTTTTCCTTGTCCTTTGTCATTTTTCGGTGAATTTCTTTCTTGATATACTAGTCCTCTTCTATCCATATTTTTGTTCTTGCAGAATCTTGCAATGTGACCAAATCTGTTGCAATTGTAACACACTAGATTTCCTTGTCTATTCCATTCATTCCATTGACTTCCCCTTGATCTACACTGGTTAGCAACATGTCCAAATATTGCATAGGTGTAGCATTTTACACTCCCTATAATGACAGCCATACTTCTACATTCAATTGACTTATGACCAAACTTATTACAACTAAAACATTGACTAGGAAATGATGGACTACTTGAATTTACTTTTCTTCTACACTGAGAAGCCATATGACCAAATTTACTACAAGTAAAGCAGTAACCATTAAACTTCTAAGCATTGGGTTGTCTTACCGAATACCTTCTGCCTTTGTTCATCTAATTTATTTGTCTGGGATCCTTGTGTTTAGATCCAGAGCTTTCTTCCTTCTCATATCCAAGACCTCGCTTATCATTTGCATCCTTCTTTCCTTTAGTCATCTCATTAAGCTTAGCAAAACTGATCCTAAACTTCTCCTTGTATTCATTTGCAGTAGAGAGCTCATCTCTGAGAATAACTATATGTCTTTCAAGCTCTTGTTCATTACTTCTGGATTATTGTAGTTCAATCTCCAGCTAAATGAATCCACTATTAACTCTACTACATTCTTCAAATTTATCTTTCAAGGAATGAGCCAAATTCTCCTCATTCTTCTTTCTTTCTTCAATCTCCTTAGTTAGCTTTATCGCCACATATTCCATCTCAAGCTTTAGAGTAGCATTGTCCTTAGCAGGCTTTTCACATTCTTCAGTTATTTCTTTTATGGTCTGATTCAGGTGAGAATCTTCCAAGCTTTTATTTTCTTTCTATTTCAATTAATCACACAGTTCCTTCCTCTTTTCTCTTGACTCACTATCCTTCAATGATTGAATAAATTTTTTAGCATCCACAAGATTTTCTTTTAACTCTAGGACTTCTGCTTTAGACTGACCAAGATCATCAAGTGCTACCATAAGTTGTTGTTGAATACTACTAGAGTCCATTGTACTTCAATATCCACCTCAAGCTGTTAAGCTTCCAAAGAGGAACCTGCTCTAATACCAATTGTTGGACTCAAGGAACACTGAGAGGGGGGTGAATCAGCGTTCCACAAATTTAAACTTTAAATTCAGATCTTAAGCCATTAACAACACCTAAATAGAAATAAAGATGCAAGCACATGAACAAGATATTCAAAGCAACATAAAACCAATATTTTTACATGGAAACCCTGTTAGGGGAAAAACCACGGTGGATGTTAGTCCACAATATATACTCTATTAAAAGTATGAAGAAAATGGAATGCACATGCATTAAGGGACACTACCTAGAGCTCACTGCTCAAAACAAGGCTCATTGCCTTACAAAATGTTAGAGATTAAAAAAAAGTTTGAACTAAGAAGATAGCATCTATAAATGCCTAGTTTCAGTTCTGGTGAAGCTCATCAATCAAGTTCTGAACCTTCTGTCAGACTCTGCACTTCACTTCTACTCTATCACCAAATCCTCTTTTGTACCAGCAAAATTCTCACAACAGATCTTTTGATATTCACTTACCCAACTTCTCTACCCTAAAACTACTCTCATATATCTCATGCACACAAAATGAATTGCCCGAACTCGCATAAATAACCACTAGCAAGAATTCAAACACTATATGTCAGCTTCACACAAAATATAATATTCTCTACATGTCGGCTTCAAATCATAAATAATTTTTGATGTGTGCCCACATACATTGGACAAACCATAGCTAAGACCCAAAACAAAATTCTAAAACATAGAAATAATTAAACAATCATCCCTTATACATCCACAACATGCTTCGTTGATTAGGTCGGTCATAATGAACAAATAAACAAAAAATCATTCTATCGGGACTCTTTACTCATACACGGATTAATGCAACATCACAAAAGTTACCAATAAGGTACCATACATGCTTAACAACCTATCTTGGGGATACACAACACAAGATGATGATCTGGTGAAGCATAAAGATTGACATACTAACCGGATACCATGTTCATCATGTTCTATGCCGGTAAAACACTATACTTAACTTTAATTGTCGGTATGACCAGATTTTGATCTGTGGACCACAATAGTGACTTTAGTTGCCATCAATGACAACACTAGAAGCCATACCAATAATATCCTTGAGCCATATGCCAACAGTATACTCATCTCTGAATTCTCCTCATCCAACCAACTTAGGCAAGATGGCCTTTTTTACCTTCAACCATCTTTCTGCCATTATTCCTTGGCATTTATCCTTGGTTACCTCGAATGCTCTATTGCATTATGTCATTGATATGACCATTTTGGTAGGGCATGGTCAAATATCAAAACATTTTTCAATGTCCTTTAGTTTCAAACTTTAGATTACCCTCCCATCCACTGATTTGATTTCTCTCGTGGCAGGATTGGAATTCTTAATGCAAGCGATTACAAGCCCCACACTCTATAATGTGATGGGGATAGATGCAGCCTGAAGCAATCCAGATTCTTCTATGTTTTGTAATGTGATTTGATTCATGCCCTCCAAATCTTTTAAATCGACCACTAGATTCACCTGAAGCAATTTTGTGTCAGTCATTTTTAGGAAAGCATGGTACAAGGTTGTCTTGGTCTTTTATTGCACCTAAGAGTACTACATCCTAAAAAACATAAAGATTGACTGTGCACATGACCCTGTTCTGACAATTTTCAAAAACACCTAAAAATAGCGCTTGTCGAGAAGTATTTTTCTAGAAAAAAATATGGCACATGGGTTTTGTTGATGCTTCAATGTTGAACAAACCCAGTTCCTTGTATTTTTTATCTTGAGACTTTTTCATAAAAACCCCCAAAAATAGGGGCAGCAAGTTTGTTGTTTCTGGAAAATTTGACAAGATGGGTTTTACTAGAAAATTATCATGATCATACCCAGTTGGTTAGATCTATGGTAGCCTATTGATTTATGCGACATGCAAGAAAACCTAAGACAAGAAAAGAGGAAGTAGACAAGAGGTAGATTGGAAGTTTTTAGCTATCCCCCTGAGAAAATCTGCCTCTAAATTCAACCTCTAAGAATAAATCTTCTTATGCCTCTAATCTTCAAAAAATATTGAAGAACGATCAAATACCCTTGCCAGATCTTGAAAAGACATCCTTGAGAGAAATTGTTGTTTTGATCTTCAACCTACAAATGAGATAATGAAAAAGGGATGCCTAGATTTTCTTTATATTGTTTCAAGCTTGAATCCTTGAAGTTTGGGCGCCAACTCATGTCTTAAGCCTGATTTGTAAGGAAAGAAAAGGTGCGGAGACACTTTCCTAACGTCAAATCCACAGGGAAGAATGCAATGCAGGGCTTTTAATTTTCAAATTACAATCTAATTAAGACACATGAAATATTTATAGAAACAAAAAAAATACACAAAGACAACTAAACAATAGATTTACATGGGAAAACCCTATCGGGAAAAAACCCACCACACCAAGTTGAATCTCTTTGTATTTCAATAATAACAAATTACAAACAATCAGGAAGACAAATCTCTAGTGTTAGTCATAGTAGTTTTCACTGTTCAATCTCTTTCACAGAAAATGCTCTTGACAACTCGAAAAACTCATTACAAAATTCTTAACACATTCTGATTTTATTCTCTTGTTGATCCTTATCCACCAATGCTCTATCGAAGAAAGTTTCCATGCCTTTTCAAAATTTTCCTTGCATGTAGTTTTTCTCCAGCGTTGCAACTGATGCAAAAATCCAACCGTCACCCATTTGAAATCCGCTTCCTCTGATTGGTCTAGCGGGATGCCACATAGGATGGTCACACGGTCAAAGGCGATCAAGCTTTGTTGGCATATCGGTGAGACACTAACAGTGTCTCCCCGATGCCACAAAGTATTCATATCGATATCGGCTTAAGTCTCCAACAGTCGGCAGGAGGTTTCAACAAATGCCATGAGTCATACTGAGTCCATCAATATTCAACACGCTTCTGTCGACATAAGATTTCTCCATCGGAAAGATGTTTTACCGATGCTTGCAAGTCATATCGAACTCAGAGAAACCATCGTCAAGACTTCCATAGATCGCCAAGACCTTATGTCAAAATCTTTAAGTCATGTCGTCGTGTGTTTTCCATTCAGCATGACTATCGATCTTCGATGAGACTCATATCGAAGACACAAGTCACAATGATCAGACATTCCATTGGCAAGACATACCGATCTCGCCAAGACCTCTCACCGAACCTTCATGTTACATTGATGAGTATTTGTTGTCGGCAAGACCTTCAATCTTCGTTGTGACCTTTCATCGAGTTCCATCAAGTCTTACCAAGTCGGAAAGACTTAAGCCCTTCGCCAAGACATTTCTCTGAGCGCCCAAAGTTATCCCGAAGTCTATCGGCGTGACTTATCCAAGTCGCCAAGACTTCTCAGCAAAGTCTTTTGTCACCGCGAAGACACCATGTGAATACTCTTGTCAGCGTGACTTAGCTTCATCGCTGAGACATCTCCCCGCGACCTTTATGTTAGCTCGACATCGGTGAGACTTACACCATTAACTGGGACTTCTCCCCAACACCTGTGAGTTAGCCTGATAAGATCAACCTATCACCTAGAGTTCTTCTTTCGACAAAAGGTCACGCCGAACATAGAGAGTCACAGCGATAGACTTGTCAGCAAGACATCAACCCTATGACAGTGATATGAACATTTCAAGAGCTTCAGAACAGTTAGTTGGCCAGACATCCATGATGTCACACCGAATTTTCCTTAAAGGAGTTTCATGTCAGTAAGGATTGAGGCACATATTCCAACAAGCTCCCACTTGACGAAGATCTTACTGACACCTCCAAAACATAACAAAACTACTAAAATTCATGGGCCAAGAGGCCCATCAAACTGGCACACCATCTGAACTTGTCTATGCTGACAGGCTTCATCAATGCATCTGCAACATTCTCCAAAGTATCTACTTTCTCCAAAGATACCTTCCCATCCTCCACCATATCTCGTACAAAGTGATACTGTACATCTATATGTTTCGTCCTAGCATGGAAAGTGGGATTCTTTGCCAAACATATAGCACTCTAACTGTCACAGTAAATAGTAATCTTTCCTACATCAAACCAATGTTAGAACACAAACATTTTAACCAGATTGCTTCTTTACAGGCATGTGTTGCTGCCATGTATTCTGCCTCTGTTGTGGACAAAGCGACTACAGCTTGCCGCTTGCTCATCCAACTCACTGCACCACCATTCATCGTGAAAATATATCCACTGGTGGATCTTCTGTTGTCAATGTCCCCTGCCCAATCAAAGTCCACATAACCTCGAATACTGAGAGTCCTCTGTGATTCAACCAAGTTTCCATGGTA